>JACCGJ010001534.1:0-19423 GCA_013407085.1 Atriophallophorus winterbourni | reverse complement strand
CCCACATCTAAGATGTTATATGAAGGAATAAGTATGCTGAAACTTTAGCGCGTAAGCTTTCGTGCAAAAAAGGTAAGCGAAACTAAAGTTTAAACTGTCAAGGTAAACTAACCGAACAGATGGGCACAAAACGACCCAACGAAAGTCCAAGCGAACAGTTTACATTTTGGTAACGTAAACAATCAAAGGCAAAAGCATGATGAACTAACGCCATCTTGAAGAGCGATTACATCCGCATAATTCAACTCGATTGCTTGCTCGCGCAGGGTCAAGCGACGTTTGACTCATTTATATTAATGCACCAAACATGAGCAAGCGCTAATCTTATAAACTGTGAGGATAAAATGCTTTGCCTTTGCAATTAAGCAAGTGTTCCGTGACTGTTGATCGTTGAATCGTACTATCCAGGGGCTGATGAGCGTGGTATTAGATTAATTACTAGTCAGTCTATAAAGAAGTTCACAGTTAGCGCGAATGTAAAGGTTATTCCTTATATAAATGAATTTGTCAAACCTCTCCACAATCGTCTCGGTAGCTTGGCATTTGTCCATCCCGCATTCAACCTCTGAAGACGGTACTACACGATGGTTGTTAAATTTCGCTCCACAAAAAATAAGACAATTAGAAAGTTGATACATCATTTTTAGATCCTGTACGTGTTTATATATGCTGCACCTATCTATGTATGTATGAAATCACAAACATGGATCCAGGCAAAGTGCCGCGCAGTCAAAGGCTACACTTGGGCTGAGATACTGTCAGGTTGCCCAGGCCTAGACAACTTATGAGAAGAGAACGGGAAAAAGAAACTCCAGTGTTTCCGTATGCAGCTCAGTACTTTTTGCAAATCAATTTAACACATAGCTACCTGCACAGTAAAGAAATAGTGCATGAATGCACATCATACACGGCACTTAGAAGTTAATAGATATTGGCAATCCAAATTGTTCGAAATGTACATATTATCGAAAAGAAAGTGCAACCGTCAGGTACGTTTTAGCAGTTAACATATTAGAAAATAGCACAGAAAACGCACCAGGCGAGCAAGATGAGCCATCGTCAATGCGGTACCGGAGTAATAAAACCATCCTGCGTCCATGGAAAGTCCCACCAGTAATAAATTTGCTGACATGAGGAGTTGGAAGAAGGAAAAATATAACTTGGCATTATCACCTAAGAGAATAGCTAAAGACTTCACTCCCACACGTTGATCGTCCTTTATATCCTGAAAGGCATAGATCGTATCGTATATGAGCGTCCAATTAATTCCCGCAAGATAGAGTGGCATGCAGAGCGAAAGATCGATGTGACCGGTGATCGCGGTGTAACCAAGAAGTGCTCCCCAGTTAAAAGCAAGGCCTGCATGAAAAAAACCCAAAATCAACGTATCGATTAAACTTATCAACCAACACAACAAAGACGCGTAAAATAAATGAGCAACAAGGAATAATTTCACGGCAATGATGTATGAAAAGTAAAAACTATAGCACGCTTACTGATATTTTATGAATAATTGTAGCAGGCATGAGAAAGACAAAAGGTATCGAATGAATTTCATACCCAGAGCTAGTTATTCAAAAATAAAACGGCTACCCAGGGATTACAGAGTTACTTGTATAAATAGGAGTCGTGAAACGATTGCTTAAGATTGGTCATCGTATTCGGAAACGGTATGGTCGAGCTTGAAGGGTTTCGGCGCTTGGTTACTCCTATGACTATGATGCGAAAATGTAAGTTACAAGGAGAAAGAACGACGTCTGAATCTGTTTTAACTTAAGCGGAAGCGTCTAAGAGGGATACTGGTGAAAACATCCAACCTGGAGGTTAGATTAATCCGAATGTTATGCATGCTCTTGCATTTTAGTGTGCACAGTCGATATCACACGGGTATTGCAGTAAGCTATAAGCAGAGTTATAAGTTCAATTTTAGAATAACAAGGGATTCGTATCCTTGATTGTGTTGTATGATCTCTTTAACCTGGACTCGATGATGTGTGTACTGTTATTTCCCGCGATTTTTTGGGGATAGCAATGTTCTGTTGTTTCAAAATTTGGCAATGTCTCAGCTCACCGATCAGGTTGGGTATCTCTTAGCTTCACGAGATATTTGGAAAATGAGGTCGTTTATCTGTGACATACATAGGAAACAATCTAAAACCTCGAATAACCATTCAGGCAATAACGATGAGTGGCAAACTAGAGTGAACCGTCGACCAAATTCATGAAAACAAGTTATTTTCAATTGAAAGCAATGTGTTTTTCACATTCCCCGCAATTACACACCACTGCCGGTTTCTGGCTGTTTGCCGTCATTAGGCGGGATCAGTAAGATCAGGTTCAGTGTGCCTTGAAACAGTGGATGAGTTAGAAACAAAGTTATACTTGAATGCCACTGTTACATAGGGTTCGTACAACTAGCCACGGCGTTCAAACACAAAATCACTTAGTGATTACTGTAACAGTGGCATTCAAGTTTAACTTTGTTTATCGCTTACCCACTGTTTCAAGGCTCACTAAACTTATCTTAGTATCTCCATCTGATGATTGCAAACAGCCGGAAACCGGTAGTTGTGTGTAAGTGCGAGGGATGTGAGCAACACATTACTATGGCCATTCACACGCGCCTTGAGTGCTTGACCAGGAATCACTATGTGATTCTGTGTTCGAACAGCGCGATTCGTTGTACGAACCCTATTTAACAGTGGCACTCAAGTATAACTTTGTTTTCAATTCATTCATCGTATTAGAACTTGCGTCAAAACTGGTATTGAACTGCGTAGTAATATGGTGAATATGGTATGGTAGGAAAGCACAAGCCCGATCCAGGCAATGTCGCAGTCAGAGACTGCACGTTGGCTAACATGTGTGATGTGTGAAAGCACAAGCGTGAATCAGGCAAAGTGCCGCACAGTCAGAGACTGCACGTGGGCTGAGATATTGTCAGGTTGCCCAGGCCTAGATGGATATGACAAAAGAAATAGAAAGAAAAGAGAATTGGTAGGAGACTCCAGCGTGTTTCAGCATGCAGCTCACTGCCAGTGGCCAATCAATTTAACACGATGTTAGCTGCACAGTGCATAAATTCAATTCAATTCAATTTTAACGGTCTAAAAAGCATATAGCTTTACAAAAAACCACAGAATAATATGACAGCAACGAATAATATAACAAGCAAAAATGGGATTCGATTGCTTACTGAGCAGTTCAAGAATCAAGTAAATATCCAAAGGGCAGAAATTGTTTTCCATTGGTGGGATAACAAATGTAGGTGTATGGTGTTAAGATGTATAGTTTTCTTCGATGCTGTACGATTGCACATCAGTGAATGCAACTACACTGTTGCGTGTTCACAAAATGGCGTAGAAAAATGTAGATAAGCCATGAGACGAAGTATGTGGGTTTGGGAAGTGATTTTTTAAATCTGTTAAATTATGTTTTCGCAAAGAGAAACAAATAAAACCACTTGGTGAAGTGATGAATGATTGGCTGAATGATAGGTAGATAGCTCAAATTAGTGTTTTGGTATGAAATCAAAACAGCAAGTTCCTGCTGTTAATATTTAAGAGTTGTTAGAAACTTCAAATTGGGCGAATTGCCGCCGTCTAAAATTTCGCGTGCGCGCTAAATGATAGCTGATTGCCAGAACACACTAAGCGATCATAAGTATTGGTTTAATGACGTCTTCGTAGAGTGGACTTCTTGTAGTATACATTCATCAAGTTTTAACCTGTACGCATTGTAATTGTATTCAAGGCAAATGTATTGTTGTGAGCACCACAGTACATTGGCCATTGACTAGCAATCACCTCATGATTCTGTATTTGAGCATCGTGATTGTTTGAAAGAACCCTATATATCAGTGGCATACAAGTATAACTCTGAAATCGAGAGACTTAGCTATGTGGAAGCTAATGAGCAGTGGAAATTGACCTGCATAAGAGAAATTTGACTATGTAGATGATAGCACGGCTGCGGAAACTTGCTCGTCATAAAAATGACGACATTAACTTGATTTCTCACTAACAATATTTATAAATTATTTCAATTCAACTGGGTAGTATAAAATTGTTCATCATGATTTAAAAAAATAGCAGCATAATACACAGTGTTGAGCTTAGTGGCAACAGACCATACAACACAAACAGGAAAAAAGACCTTAATATAAAGAATCTAGATAGATCAGAATACTGATTGCCGATTAAAATGAAATTGCAAAAAGCAACTTACCTAAAACAAACTGAGGCCAGTATGTAAAACGCTTGAATAATGGATAGGTTAAAACTGGAACCATAGAAACAACCCCTAATGCAATACTAAAATAAGAAGTAAACAGCATTACCAATTCGCATTCAATTGCAACAATATCCCAAACGCAGCTGAAAGTTGAATCGCTAGAAAAGTAATTGCATTTCTTATGGTAATTTCGTTTGAGGCAAGAGGTCTAGTTTTTGTACGTTCAACTTGTTGATCAAACTTTCGATCTAATAAATCATTGATTGTACACCCTGCTCCCCGCATTATAAGAGCACCGGCCCCGAAAGTAACCAGCATTCCTGCATCGGGAAATACTCCAGGCGATGAAGCAAGCGCAATACTCCAAGTACACGGCAGGTACAAAAGCCATGTACCAATTGGCTTATCATATCGGGCAAGTTTGACGTAGGGGTTCAACCACGACGGAATGATAGTGCTGGCAGAAAATGCACCTTCGGAAATATATAAGAACTAGAAGTTTACTTCGTTTGACTGATATCCTAGCAATTGACGAATGTCGGAAAATGAATCGAGGAGCTTGTTGCAACACATGAACGGTAAACATGAAGAATAATTAGAGGTCACACATTTGACCTTGGAAAGCAGACTCAAACGGACATGCAGTTCAGTTCACTTTGCACATGATAGTAAGTGGCCAACGAGCAAATCGAGCGTGAAGAATGTCCTTTGGTGGAAAGCTTTAGAGAAGCACCCACAACTGCCAAAACGGTTTCTTCTTTTTGTCCGCTTGACATCTTAGACGATCGCGATGGCAAGAGATAGTATTTAAGGCAAACCTCAATAGTCAATAGTATATTATGGTACAAAAAGCTATGAGATTAAAATATAACCATAGGATAGTCAATACATGAGGTCTGGTGGAGTTCAGCGGGTTCGGCCTCGTTTGCCAAAGTTCCTTAAACGGTTCAGTTCAGTTCAGTTCAGTTGGCACAGAACTGTAAATGGCTGATAAGCCAATCGAGCGTCCAGAATTTCTGTCACTAGACGGCTTTAAATAAGCGTCCCCCACTGCCAAATTTGTTTCATTCTTTACTGGTATCATCGTCGTATGCGATAGTACGTCCGGTGTTTTCGAGGCCGTCCGTCGGTCCCAGAATTTGTAGCTGCGACTGAGAAAATCGGAAAGGGTTTCTCTTCACCAAGCCGGTGAGAGGTTAGCTAAGAAAAATTGGTGCCTAAATTTTAAACGTGACATTTAAAACGCGGCATTATATAACAGGATTTTTAGATTTTTTAGATCGTGGTAAAGACCATATGAATTCAGAATGAACAAAAAATGTGCAATTCTGTCGACAGACGACCAGTATATTCACGGAAAAGAGTCTGGCAACAGCTCATGCCACAAGGTATTTAAACCGTTTTTGAATGCACCTATTGATGTGCAAGCGATTAGTTCCTCAGGATGCATGTTCCAGACACTTGCCACTCTTTCACTGAAAAAGTGTTGCCTAAGATTCAGACGGCTGTGGTTTTGTCGCGAGCTTTAATGTATGTCCTCTTGTTGAAGGGTTGATCGCTCGATAGAACAGGATTTGACAACCCTCGTTGCCTAAGCCTTTCAGGATTTTGAAAGTTTTTATAAGGTCAACCCGTAGACACCGACGCCGAATGGGAGAAAAGAGCTAATGAAGTTAGAAATTCTTCGTAGGGTTTCCCAAACATACCTTCAACCATTTTGGTAGCCGGGCGTTGGACTTTTCCTAGTAGTAATGTTTTTTTGAAAGAAAAGTCTCCAGACTTGCACGCAGTATTCTAAATGCGGCCTGACAATCGCCTATATAAAGGGATAAACACTTTCAGCGTTCTACATGTCAGAACAGATTTAAGCTCAAATAGTTCTTCTCTAGCTCGTTGTGCAGCTGAGGCACACTGCGCAGCCGATTCGAAGTCCGTTGTTACGATTATACCCAAATCCTAAACCCTCTGAAAAGATTGAAAGTCGATCATACCGTTATTCGCAGTTACTGTAATTTTGTCAACTGCTGCAGACAACAGATGACATTTACTATAATTCAGAGGAAGATCCCAATCCTGCGACCATTTAATGACCTTTTCAATATCTCTCAATAAATCACATTGATCCGGTGAATTTGATATCATCAGCAAACATGTCACAGGGACATGACAACTGCGATGCCAGATCATCGATGAAGATCAGAAACAGTATTGGGCCTAATACAGAAACTTGTGGGACCTCACTGGTAACCGTTGCGAATTCAGGGGTAGTATCGCCCACACGGACTTGAAAGGATCTATTACGAATAAAACTGGTTATCCAATCGTGAAGCTTACCAGATATGCCTTTGGCAGCGAGCTTCATCCCTAGGAACCTGTGAATAACGGTCTACTGAAGGACATCCACTAAATTACTTGCTCGATGTGTGTGATGGGAAAGTGACACGCAGACATGCTTTATCCTTTTACGTTCCAAGTTCCCGTATTGATTGTCGGCGCCATTTTTTCGCCCTACGTGCTATATTCCTTTAGAATTCCCTACCCCAACATGTGGTGGATTCTTCTTGCCTGGCGGCGTTTAAAGCGAAATTGGAATTACATATGCAAAAGAATAACATTCGTGAGCCTTACATTTTATATTCACTATTGCTTTTATACTATTGTATTTTTCCTGTATTCATTCATACCGTAATCCTGTGGTGCTGTAAGTATTAACTTTTTTAACCATAAATCCTTGAATCCTAACCGAGTCGAACGCCTTGCTAAAGTCTAAGTAAAAGAAATCTCCCCGTCCGCCTTCATCCAGTGTCTTGGTGACTCTATCTAAAAAGCATAAAATATTCGAGAGACACAACCTTCTTTTAAGAAAGCCATGTTGAACCGTTCTTAACGATGAATTGTGCACGAAGTGGCTGCACAACCGATCACTGATAACTCTCTCCAAGTTTTTACATAAAACACTAGTCAAGCTTACCAGTCGGAAATTCTGAACTATATTTGCGCAACCTCCCTTTGGAATGGGTACGACAATGGCTTTTTCCAGTCATCTTGTAGGATGCCTTTGCAGAGCGATTCGTTGTATATCTCACATAGAGGCTCTGCTAGTACTCTAGATATTACCTTTACAATTTAAGGATGCACATCTTTAGGCCCGGCCGATTTATTTCCGTCTAGATTATTTAGAATACGAGCGACATCATCCGTGCAAGGAACTACTTCCATTAGAGAGGCACCCATTTCCGTACTAAGAGTTGGGACTGGGTGGGGTTTTACGTATCATAACAATCAATAAAGGAGAACATGAATCGGCATAGTTCCGTATATATGTATCTAGAAAAAGGGGGAAATGGGTGCAGTATCTGGAATAAGGAAGAGTAAAAATCCATTAAACTTGTTGAGAAAAATAAAGATAAGCTTCAAGTCGCTCTCAAAAACGGAGAGTGTCGGGGAGGTTACGACAAAAACTGGTAGACCATTCCAAACACGCGGGGTACGGACAGAAAAGAAAAATTTACAGCAGTTGAACTGACTGGGCTGGTGAGCTAGCTTGAAGACATGTCCCCGGGTTTCGGAACTAGGTGCCATCAAAAGCAGTCCATGACAAGGATATTTGCTCTCCTTAAGGATCGAGAAAACCAGTATCAGATTCCCTCGAATGCGACGGTAACTCATCTGGAATACTTCATACTTCAGCAAACTGAGTCCTTTGACGAGCTTTATGGATCTCCGTTGAGCCTGTTCTAGGGCGTGATGGTCATGCTTTAGCCATGGAGACCAAGGGGATACCGCACAATCGCAGGTAGTTCTTATGTACGCGTGTAGGTTCGATGTAAAAAAGCAGCAGTCAAAAGACCCAAAGACACTTTCGAGGAGCCCCACGTTGCGATTGGCGATTGAGGATGCGAGGGAACATTGTACTTAACACCTTTGAACCAATACGCCGATGTCTTTTTCTAGCACATACACCGAATGTTCGTTGTCCACTAGATTCTACCAAGATTCGTCAGGGTGGCGAGCTGATTTAACATTGCTCAGTTATTAAGTAAGGTAAGATCCGCCTGCAGGTCCACAAAATCATTTGAGGAAGAGGGAATGCGCCATAATTTGATATCATCCGCGAACATTAGAACCGGTGTGTTCTCACATTCTCCAATGTCGTTGATGAACATTGATAACAGACGGGGACCGAGTATAGAGCCCTTTATTAATCCGCATTGTATCGAAAAACAATCGGAAAGCGATTGTTTGATGCTAACGCGAGGTGTCCTGGAGCGGAGGAATTCGGCTATCCGAGAAAAGAGTAGGTTACCAATTCCACGTAGGCCAAGCTTTTGCAGTCAAATAGCGTGGTTAACACAGTCAAAAGCTTTGGAGAAATCCAGGTATTTAATATCGACACCATAGCCTGCATAGACAGCTTTGTTTCAGCTATCTCACGCTAAAAGTAACTTTGTTGTATAGGAGTGTCAGCCGCGAAACCCATGTTTTTCGACAGCGAATGCATTCGTGTTCTCCATAACAGCCATCAAGTCGTCGGATAAAATAGATTTCATTACTTTGGAACGCACACAGAGCAGAGTGACTGGGCGGTAATTCGCATGATCACTGCGGTTTCCACATAGATCCGGGTAAAGAATTCCTGTTTCCCATCTTCAAAAACATTGGAGATATCGAGCAAACGTTGAAATTACATGGAAACTGGTTCACAAAGATACGCAGCAAAACGCTTACAATGCTTTCGGCGTGATCCGGTCTACTCCAGGTGGCGAATTTTCACGGAGCTGCATGATCTTTTTATATACGCGTTCAGCTGTGAACAGAATAGTAGAGAGTCTATGTGGGGGTGGAGTGATATTCAACGAAGATGGTTGGCAATTCTGGAATACCGGCATATAGTGATCCTTCGTAATAACCAATGCTGAAAAATGAAAACATAGGTTCTCTTCACCAGCATGGTGAGGAGTCAGCTAAAGAAATTTCGTGTATAAATATCAGAGTCTCTAGCATTCGTTTTCTTTACCGGCTTACGCATAAAAATGAGATTTACCAATTATTACCTTGCAATTTTGGAAAGTATTCAGGGAATAAATTACCAAAGTTGCGTTCCAAGCTCTGCTTAAAAATCGAGACGTAACTTCATTATATGAATTCATCTGGAAGACTGTTTCGGAAGTTTACCACCCCAAGGCTGGAGAAGCGTTTATTTGAATCTATTCGACATCGTTTCTTAGTAACTTTAAGTGAATGGCTGCGGCTGCCAGATCGTGACTTAAGGTAAAGTCGTCGTTCATTAAAACGGCACTTGACCACTTCAAAATCTTGAAGGTTTCGATTAACTTACTTCTCAGACGACAGCTCATAAGGGATAAAAGATCTAGAGATTTCAGTTATACGTCGCTGACTTCAATCATGCAAGTTGCGAGACGCTGTACGATTTGAAGCCGAACAACGTCTTTGTTTTATGCGAGCATCAATCCTAAACACAATATTCTTCATGCGGTCAAACTAATGGCTAGTTAAGTGGTACGAATATATCCGGTCTTCTGCTTGAAAACTCTTATTTCGTGCAAAAAATTACCTAGCGTGCACGCCGAACTGCAACGCTACATTAGTCCACCCATTTGAAGTCAACCCTAACAAGTACGTTCAAATCCCTAACATACTGTGCTGCATTTACATTGACATAATTTTCTGCTACCTGGACTGAAATCTCATTAACCAGTGTGGACAAAAGTTGGTTGCTATTAATTTGCATTGGGAGGTCCCACTGGTATGACAAATTTATGACTAGCTCAAAGTCGTACACCGAGGCATCTTCATCCGTTGATCCCATGAACTTTACATCATCCGCAAAAATAAAGTTTTGGCACTTCGAGGCAGACGACAAGTCATCACTGAAAATTTGGAATAGAAGACCAAATACGATACGCTGATCATGTCGTTTTGGATAGACAACTTGGATGCTAACCGAATTCTGTGTATTCAACTTGTAAGGAAAGCGTTTGTCCTACCAAGTAGACTACTTAATATGCCGTTTGCTGCTACATTGATCTCTAGAACACTTCCTTCCTTTCTTCGTCCAACATTTTGATAGCAGTATTGAGAAAACATAGAAAGTTAGTCGGGCACGTTATACCCTTAAAGCATCCATGTTGAGTTACAATAAGTAAACATTGCCGACAAATATGCTGACAAATTTTGTCACGCAATAGCTCTTCCAATACATTCAAGAAGATAGTAGTCTGGTTGAGAGGTCTATAGTTACCAAAATTGATGTGCAACAAACCTTGTGCTTCGGCACTACTTTGTTTTTTTCTCTCAATAGGAAGCCCTCATATGTGCATGCATGAATTAAAGGGCTTGTACAGTGGTTCGATAAGCACGGAGGTAAGAATCTTTAGCAAAATTCTGTGTATACCTTTTGTTCTCTAAGTTTTTTGACGCAAACATGGTTGAGTGCTTCATTCACTTCAGCCTCATTGATGGACAACGCATCTAGTGCATGGGGCAACAGATAGCATACAAAGCAGCCCAGAGGGTGCATTGTAAAAACACTTTTGTCGTTAAACGCTACTGAAATACCTTGAAAATGAAGTCGCCTTGGACAGGTCGGTATCAGATACATTTCCGTCCTTCAGTTTCACATTTTCAATGTTTCCCTGGTTTTGCCATTTAATTATGCGTAGCTAAAATATCTTTTCGGATTGAATTTGGCATCCATACGTAAGATAACTCAAATTCTGTTTTCAACAAACCCTGTAATTTACTTAAAACTGCTAAGAAGCGACGTCGCCTAAACTCCAGGAAACACTTTTCAGCCTTAGGGGGGTAAACTTCCGGAAGAACTTCCAGAAGAACTTATATGCTGCAGTACCGTCTAGCGATTTTAGCAGGGTTTGGACCGCAACTGGGGTGTTTTTCCTGAATACTGTCCCGAATTGCTATACAAGCTTTGGTAGATCACCTTTTAGCGTTATACGATAAATCAAGTAAATGCTAGATTTTTCTGTTTTTTATACACGGTTCTACTTCACTTGGCCACTTAATGTGTTGGTGAAGAGAATCTGATTTTTTTTCTCCAGCATCGGTTATACCGCGATACTCCTTAAATAAAATCCAGGATGATCACTTGGCGTCATGATCGTCGAAGATTTCAAACAGACAAAAAGAAAAACCGTTTAGGCAGAGGTGGGTGCTTCTCTTAAGCTTTCCACCGAGAGAAATTCTGGACGCTAGGTTGTCTCGTTAGCCATATACTGTCCTGTGAAAACTGAACTGAACTAAACTATCCCGAGCGGTTCTGTAACGGGATAATAACCAGAAGTGATGGTTAGCTTATATTGCAGGCATAGACTATTCCGTTTACGGTAAGTCATGCAGACTTGAGGACTTCAAGGTGCATAGACCAGAAGGTATTTAAAATTTCAGTTCAGTCTTTAACTTCTGTCCGTGAAATGTTTCTGAGGAACGACGACGACTGACATAATTAATTTCTGTTGTACTTTGACTACTAGACGTATGCTACAATTGGTCGAGATTGATCAAGAATCCTGCACACTTGTTATTTTAGCTGACACAGGAGGAAAAACAAAAAGGTTCTTTTTTGCCATTCGATGCAGACATCAGTGTATACATTCACGACTTGTTATTACATAATAGAATTTTTAATTTTCGAGCTTTTTTCGTTTTTGATTTATGGAAAAATGTATATAAAAATCCAAAACTTTCCATCTTTATTCTTCTAGAAAGCGAAGGAAAGGAATGATATTTTGTTTGAGCATACCCACATCTTGATTCACGCGTGAATTTCGATGACGAGAAGAGCCATGAAAGTAGAACACGACTAGTACCTGGTTCAATAGATAATATTTTGGAAGTCATGTTTGGAAAAAGACTAGGATACAAATATTAAGAATTTGTTTGGAGCATTTACCAAAATGCCAGGTCTTCAGGTAACCAGATCGAGTAGCTAAACATTCTAACACCGAAGAAGTGTCGCTTGATTAAAAACCATTCTAAATTTTCGAAAGCTTTCTTATGCAGGGTTTATTTATCTGTAGGACAAATTTTGGCAATCCTCGTCCGAGAATTCTTCAGGAATTTTGCAGGTTTCTATCAGGTCTCCCTTTAAACACGCACGATAAATTCTAAACAGCCCTACAAACAAGATGACAGTTTATATCAAAAAACTAACCCATTGTAGGAGACAAATGTTGGACGATCTTTAGTAGTAACAAGAATTTTCGAAAGGATTTGAAATAGATTGATATCTTATTTATCAAGGGTGCATAACCACCGGTGATAACCGGATATCAGCGACAGTGATATTAAATACTTAAGCGTTGTGCAAACGTTACACTTGCTTGAATACCGTGAGTTTTCCAAATTGTTTTTCAATATTCGTCTATTATTTATAGGATACATACCTTTATTAATCAATCGCAACTAGTATAATTTTACTAATATCGAAATATATAGAAAAAGTTTTATTCATATATTAAATTTCTGTGCTATGTATCTTACAACTTCAATATCTTCCCGTGGTAAAATTCGTGAAACTGCTCAAATTAGAAGTTGCACCGTAAAATTAGACAGCGAAACTTACATCAACTTAAAAAGCTGAGAAAAATAGAATCTGAAATCTCAAGTTTATGATCATAGGTAACAAGCTCTCAAACGGAATACAATAAACTTACTTTGTGTTCTTATGTTTCAGATCCTTGTTCTGATAGTGTAGCGGTTGATCCAGCGAATATTTCACTGACTGCGTACGCCTTCTGATTATTGTACCCAAGAAATCGGAACACAATTCTCAACGTAACACGGCATACAGATCCAAAAAAATCAGACGATAGACTTGTTCCAAAGCAGAACAAGTGAGCAGCGTGAATAATATATTTGAAATGTGTACAAATTTACACGTATCATTATAACAAAACAAATGACAAAATATGTAAAATTATTATAATAAAATATATAATGATGACAACACCATAATACTCCCTCCCTAGAGCGTTAGAAAAGAGTGAAACGTGTGGCGTGGTTCCGAAAATCCTACCCACCACGATGCGAGCTGAGCTGGTTGGCTGACCTCTCCTCCAACAAGATGTCAAGTTGCGATTGCCGATAACGCCATATTGATTTATCGATTCCCTGTTATCGTTATCACTCGCATTCCACTGATTTTCTGTTCGATAACTCAGTGAACAATATTCATCTGTTGAATACGATTTTGGTACATAATCAACTCACCCGTAAAACACATTACATTCTGTTTGCCGTGCCGTGACTTCTCAATTCGACTTCTGTTCGGATTCGCATTTCAATTCAATTTCATTACTGAACGCTTGAAACGAAAAGTTAATCCGCGTAGGCTGCAAGATTTGCAGGCCACCTGACTCTCCGACCTAATCGAGTTTTTTAATTGTGGAGGGTGAGTCAAAAGATGGAAGAAAGTGTTCACACGGCTGGGTCTATTGGGTTGACTGAGGCACACTGGGGATAATAGGAGTGGGCCGGGTTAAAGCAAGACTGTCAACATCGAAGGTACTACTTCGGGTGTGAACGTTTGAGGGTCGCACACTGGTTCGATAAAAGCTGCTTTCAAGCGGTCAATAGTAACCGTATCTTGAGCACCATTTTTCTCGATGACCAAGTATTTGGCACAGCGGCCAATGACCCTGAAGGGTCCAGTGTATCGGGCTTGCAGGAGTTTGCGCGTGTGATCAGTTCGAATCAAGCATATGATTGTAGATCACTCGGCAAGTAAACGTAACGATTGTATGGGCGAGTGGGAGTGGCACGCAATTGACGCATGAATGATCGTTAGCGATTGACATAATTGGAAACAGTGATCTCTGCTGCCAAGTTTTGGATTCGAGATCTTCTTTGACAATAGCACGTATACCAAGAAGTATCAATGACGGGTTCTCTGTCCAATTTTCCGTGTTTCCATGTGACATCAGTGCGGCTTTTAGCTGTCAATGGAACCGTTCAACAAGTCCTTTAGCGCAAGGATGATAAGCTGTTGTTTTATGTGATTAGCACCTAAAACCATAGTCAACTCATGGAAAAGGTTTGATTGAAACTGGGATCCACGATCCGTAGTAATAGTTGATGGGACACCATAATTACTGATCCAGTTTTGCAGAAACGTTTTCGCTACGGTTTCGGCTGTAATATCGGTAATAGGGATGGCTATAATCCAGCGGCTGAAACGGTCGACGCAAGTAAAAATGTATTTGAAACCATTAGAAATAGCCAGAGGACCGACAATGTCGAGATGAACATGCTGAAAACGTTGACTCGGTGGAGAAAAAGATCCTGGGGCACTGAGAGTGTGAAGTTGTACTTTGCTGCGTTGACACTGTATACAGGCTTTTGTCCAATTTTGAATATCCGCGTAAATGTTTGGCCAAACAATGCGATCGGCGATCAACTTACGAATAGCATGAATACCGGGGTGGAAAAGCGAATGAAAGTGTTCAAAAATGGACTTCCTAAGTAACTCTGGTACGAGGATGGTCGGTGGAAAAATCACATAATAAAGCCAAACTCAAATTTGGGATAGGGACACTTTGAACTCTTAGGTATGTGGTAGATTGATATTGCTGTGTGTCACTGTCATTTTGTTGAACCTCTGCTGAATGCTTGAGATCGAAGTTCGATTGCCTGATTGCGGTGAGTTGCATGCGAGAAAATGCATCTGCAACTGTGTTTGATGAGGCAGACAGATAACGTATATCACTCGTAAATTGCGAAATATAGTCAAGCTGACGTACCTCACGGGGTGAATATCTATCGGCTGTAGCAGACAGGGCAAACGTCAGGAGCTTGTGATCAGTCCAAACAGTGAAATTGCGGCCTTCGGAAAATGTCGAAAATGGCTAACAGAAAAATATATACCTAACAATTCACAACCAAATGTTCTGTAACGTGTCTGGGACGGTTGGAGACGAAGGGAAAAGAATGCAAGCGGTTTGACAACACCGTCAATACTTTGCTGGAGGACAGAACCGACTGCTGCTTGTGATGCATCAGTGCCAAGCATAAGTGAAGCATGAGAATCCCTAGAAATGTAGGATAATGAAGATGCTTCATTCAATGCGGTCTTCAATCTTTGAAACGATTCAACAGCATCAGCATTCATTTCAAATTGTCGCTCATTTCCGCGTAGCAAATCAGTCATTGGTTAAGATATGTTAGCACAATCGGGAAAGAATCTTCGGTAGTAATTGACTAAACCAAGAAATCGACTCAACTGTCAAAGAGAATTGGGACATGGATAGTCGTTAATGGACGAGAGTTTATCGGGCAAGGGGTGAATGCCGTTTTGATCGACATGATGTCCTAAGATTTCTAGAGCAGCGACACCAAAAAAGCATTTATCCGGGTTAACCACCACGCCAAACTGTGAAAGTCGCTGAAACACCGAACGCAGATGTACTGCATGTTCCACTTGAAACGAACTAGCAATGAGGACATCATCACTATATACATTAACGAAAGATAATCCTTGGAAAACTTGGTCCATGAATCTCTGGAAGGTTTGAGCAGCGTTGCTTTCACCAAATGGCATTTTTAGAAATTCGTAAAGACCAAAAGGTGTGGTGATGGCTGTTTTCGGAATATCTTCCTCGGCGACAGGTATCCGGTGGTAAGCACGCACCAGATCTAGTTTAGAAAACACAGGTTTTCCATGCAAGGAAAGTGCAAACTCGTGTATGTGGGGGATAGGGTAACGATCGGGAACAGTAACTCTGTTAAGAGCACTGTAATCTCTACATGGACGCTGGGTGTAAGCTTTATTCTTCTCAACCATGTGAAGGGTCATGCCCAGGGCGATTTGGATGGCCGTATGATTCCAAGTTCAAGCATGTGTTCAAACTCACGCTTTGCGACCTCGAACTTGATCGGAGCCAAACGACGGGGTCTGTTAAACACTGGAGGACCACGGGTCAGAATGTGGTGTGTGACATCATGTTTAACAGTAGTAGATTGCGAACACGGCTCAAAAACTTCGGAAAATTTTGTCAGTAAGTCACTGAACGCTGATGGGATGTCAGGGGTAAGTGCTAATATGGTTCGAATGGGGGATCACAGAAGTTACCAAACGAAATAATCTTTGTTAAATTGTCAATAAGCTCATAAGTAGCAATATTAATCGAAAATGTCAAAATGAGAGAAAAATCTGCACCCAGAATTGGTACTTTGACATCTGCGAGTGTGAAAATCCATCGAAAATTACATCTGAGACCTAATTCGACAGAAAGTGATCTCTGACCCAAAGTAGAAATTTTCGTGCCATTTGCCGCCTGTAACGTCAACGAAGACGGGTTCTTGCGTTCCATACTGGATGGTGAGATTACGCTAATTTCGGCGCCAGTGTCGATGAGGAATCGCATGTTAGTAGCCCTGTCGGTAACGTAGAAGAGACGGCTTTGAAGGGTGCCAGACAGAGCTGTGGTGTCTACTGTCTGGCTTCGCGGTTTCCCTGCTTGTACAAATGTGAGTCGTAAGTGCAAGGTGGAGTGCAATTCAGGGCTTTTGCACCGTATGGACGATGATAATAGAAAAGACGCGATCCGTTAGAATGACTAGTGGATCTTTTCTTGGGCTGACGAGGATGATGATTTCCAGAGTTACTACGGGATCGTGCGATGTTTTGTACTTGCAATGACAAGTTATTGAACATCGATTTCAACTCTTCAAAATCGCTGGGAGTCTGTATACCAGAATTTTCGTCACTCGTGTGTCTGACGTGAGACAATGTGACGCTGTGTGAGATATCGTAAACTTCGTCTGCAATGCGTGCCAAGTGTTGAAAACTGGTGTGCTTGTCCATAATGGCTAAGACTTTGCCTACGTCGGCTGTAAGACTCTGCTACCATAATTCACTAATCATGTTGTCATCCACAGGCTTCTCTCCTTGTAATTAGATCATGTGTCGCAGGTGTTGTGACGGAGTGTGATCACCAATTTCTGAGCCGGACAACAGTTTCCGTAGGTTTTGCTCGTCAGTAGACGAAGTACATGAGATAATGGCATGCTTAAGTGCATCGTACGGATTGTCAGCAGGGCGGTTGTACATTAAATCAGCAACCTCCATTGCGACTGACGGTAGCAGCATACCCACAACACGGTTATACTTGGCTCGTAGAGTTTTTAAGCGGTAAGACTCGAATAGTGCTTTGTTTTGTGCGAACCAGAGGCGAGGGTCGTTCATACTAAAAGTGGGAAGGCTAAAGTGAGACATAGCGTCTGTAGAAATGTCATCAGATGGGGTATCAGAAAATGCTGACTTAAGATTCATTTCTTAAATGAAAAATATATATGACAGCAAAATCAAAATAAATGGGAATATATGGTAAGAACGAAAATTTCAAAAATAAAAATGTTCGGTCTCACCAATTTGTAGCGGTTGATCCAGCGGAGATTTCACCACTAACTACGTACGCCTTCTGATTATTGTACTCAACAAATCGGAACACACTTCTCAACGTAACATGGCATACAGATCCCAAACAATCCGACGATAGACTTGTCCCAGAGCAGAACACCATAGCAGCGTGAATAATATATTCAAATTGTGTACATATTTTACATGTTTCATTATAACAAAACAAATGACAAAATATGTAGGATTAATGTAATAAAATATACAGTGATGAAAACACCATAATAGCATCTAAATTAATAATGCAAGAACTATCAAACCTAAAATCAGAAATGTTAAAATCTTATCTCGTCTCGAACTTAGTGGACACAAATCTTATAACTAATACTTGGAGACGTCAGGACCAACGTGACTGAAAACTAATGCTACCTAACCATCACGTTTATAGGAATAATCAGACTTCGAAACGCGCTGTTGGTACTCTTATCTATGTTCATTCCGGGTTTAAAGCTGATACCCTGATCTAATCTGGTCTATCATAAATAGAAGACTTAGCATCGATAGTTCTACCATAATTGATCCCTTAATATCCACCATCTCCAACTTTTTCTAAATGTATGCAATTTTGAAGCATCTCTATATCACATACAGTATAAACTCTTTGCTGGTGACTTCAACATGCCAAAGTTGAACTAGCAAGATAACTTGTACGATAGATGCTTTGCATCCAATAACAGAACGACAGAATTATTAGGATATCAACAATTTATCGATAAACCTACTAGAAATGACAATATTCTAAACATAGTCTTCACACTGAATCTATCCCTATCTAACTTAAATAAAATTCCCTCATTTCTTAATAGGGACCATAAATTTTTATCATTCCAGATATTATGGGCCATAAATTCTACTAACATTTTTACAATTTAATGTTAAACCAAAATCCAATGGCGTTTACTGCAAATTACTCTCAAAAGAAGAGTGGAACCAGTTTTTCATGTCCCGTGATTTCACAATCATTTTATTAACATTCCATTTGAAATTTAGGGATATACTTCTGGAGGCTATTGGCACATTATACGTGGTAAACTAAAGAAATTTCAGAAAATAGAAATGATAATAGCAGTGCTATAATCATTTGCCACATAAACACATGATATCTTTCCAATCATCCGTTCCTGTGAGCTATGAAGCAGTCACAGCTAATCCTTAGACACGCACTCAGAGCTTATAAAAATGGATCCCTGATAATTCAGTTTACGTTGAATTCACTAAGTAAGCTAGTCGTGTAACGATCATTAAACTCACCTAATGCACAGATTTCATGTACTGAATCAATTATAAGTGTATTCGAAGCTACCCGTCACCATTTTTATCTATACTTTGAATCTACTTATAACAACGCAAACTATACAACCAGCCAACCTTGCTCACCGAACACACGGAATATTTTAAGTATAAACTTGAACGACGTAAGTAAAGTCTGGGCGCAAGCTGTACATTGCAGGCTTTCCTCCAGCCATTTGCAAAATGAGGGGCAAAGACATTCGACTTCTTTTGATGAACTTATTCCACACATCTATCGACTCATGTACATTCCCAGTAGAATGTAAACAATCAGTTGTTTTGCCAAGATACAAATCTTGCTCGAAACACAGTCACAAATTAAAAACCAATAAACCGTATTGCTTACTTGTCGAGATTACTTAAGCAAATTGTAAAGGAAGATAAACGAGAATAATTTACACCTTGTATTTTTTCTGAGGCGCAACACGGGTTTCTTAATAGATGATC
>JACCGJ010001533.1:0-13558 GCA_013407085.1 Atriophallophorus winterbourni | reverse complement strand
TGCGCGTTCGATCTGGGTACACATTGAACGATAACAGCTCAGCGCTTTATAGCTTTTTTGGATTCTTACGACGATTTTGTCGTTTTTCCTACGGAACAACAGGCAATATTTGTACTGCGGATGACTTAGAAATAATAGGGATGAGGCTAGCAAGATATTTTCTACGTTAGTGCTGCAAGTAGTAACCAGGGTAAGTTCGCATGAGGTGAGTTCCTGGTCAAACTGTTCAACCAAGAATGTGAGGCAGTGATACCTGAGCTTTGGCAAAGGTCATTCCATTTTTTTTCTCATCTGCCTCGCACAACTTCTGCGTTGGTTCAACGAGATTACTCCAAATTAGCATTAGAGCTTCGATTTTTTTCTACCATGTACTTTTCGTGTTTCAACACCCTTCATTATTTAACCACTTTTATTTGCTTGATTCCCGTGAGCTTGGTTGAAATAGTGGTTAAAGTGGCTGTTGAGTTGATTGAATTCTGGATTGAGGAGTGGTTTACTGGCTTTTACAGCTTTTTGTAAGACATATGTTTCAGACGTTTAAGACCAGTGTTTTTAATTAATTTTTCAGCTTCCTGAGGCTTATTTGATTTTAAATACATTGACGTCAACCAAGTGAATTAGGAATCGTCTCTAGAGCGATTACACGACTATACATATTTAAATCAGAGTCTTCAGCTCTTGCTCGATACTTTTACCATTCATGGATAACATATAAAACGATGGCCTAGTAAATTTTCATTATTGATTAAACCACTGACTTTGAAGACAAATATTTGTCACTATTCACATGAACGTTAATCGCACACAAGTAACATCCATCTTGATGCGACCTGGAACTTACAAGTTTTAGACAAGTTTTGCTCGTTTGAAAATCTTAGAACTAGGTGATGATAAGGGTCACGTTGTCGGGCGTCCTTACAATTTTGCGAGAGCGAGTCAATACACTGGGCGTCGCGATCGATTCTTGATCGGCCTCGTAGGAAACATGCGGATGCGATTTGATGTGATCCAACGGAAAAACATTCGTTACTTTTGTGTATAGCTTTTCGGCTTCATGAGATTAGAACTGACAAAATTAAAACAACTGCTAATAGATTCGAGACGACTAGAGTTTCCTGATAATATGACCATGTTTGCGTCATTCCAGAATGGAATTCGATACATGGTTCATCAGTCGAAAGCTGGCAATTTTTTAAATGACGCTGAGTTATTCCAGGTATTTTCCGATTTTTATTGTTCTAATTCCCCTCACATTCGTCTAGCATACGGTAACCTGACACTTTATTATCTCAAGTATCATTTCATTGTGCTGCACATTATACATTTTATCATATTTGTATTTTGTTGAGAAATTAATGTATTGCTGAAAATTCGTGTACACGAACAAAGTCATTTTCTTCTTCTTCTTCTTCTTCTTCTTCATGATTTTACTATGGTCATGATACACATGTTGTTGATATTTGCCAGAGCCTTCGAATACTCATCTATAAGTATCCAGGTCAATAGTTTAGGAGTTTAGTTTTTAAAAAAATCGTTAGACACTTTTTTCCACGCTTCACATTTTATTCAGCCGATAATTGCCAAAAGTGCAAGCCTGTGTTTCCATCAAATTTGTTTACCCATATGATTGCCGTTGACATGAATCGTTTCACATCTTACATCACGTTTTGTTTGAACAAAATACAATCGGGTCACGTAGAGATGACCACAATTTTCTGTATTTACCGGAGAAAGTGGTTTTACAAAGCGCTGACAGTTTTTGACATACACAATTCATAACCAGAGACTCCGATCAAGTCAAAAGGGAGCAACCAACGTATATTATTATGAGAAATACACCTAAAATATACATGCATTTCCCGATTTGTGCCGCAAAATGGACACACAAAAAGTAAACGGTTGCAAACAGTGTCACCTAACCCGTTCCAATAAATTTGTCCGTTACGTAGAAAACAAAGCAATTTATGTATTGCAGATGAATGTGGACGTTCCACTACTCCATAATTGTAATCATTTTATTCACTTCTCAATCTCCGATGCCTTGGAATTCAGGTTTAATCGCTTAATGTTAAGAGATTCTGCCGCGATGCCAATCGTCTCGAAATTTGTCCATTATTCTTTGAATGATGAGTGCAACAGTTATCTAGGAATCTTTATTCTCAAGTTAGTCAGAAAATGGTTAGCTAGATTTTTACATATGTGGCAACAGGAATTAGCTGAAGGAGTTTATTTTAGATAGGCAATGTAAACTAAAACATAGACACCATCTTCTCACCTAAAGAATATCAATAAAAGTGATGAAAACGGTCAATGTGTGTTTTTCTAATTCAAGGGAAGCTCTCGAACAGATTAATACGAAGAGAGTGTTCGATTTCGAGTTGTTTCATAATGGTTTAAAACCGCGAATATTCATTCTATTTTTAACATGCATTAGAGTTCCAATAGGCACTGTTTTATAAGTAGAAAAAAATAGCGAGAAGAAATTTATAATAACACCACAAATATGCACTACCCAAATTCACCGAGCCACTTTAAATCAAATTTTAACAAACTTTAAACTTGTCGGAGAGTCTGCATTTCCAACTGCACCAATTATTGTTGCCTTTTCGTTTACTCCGTACTCCAATCCAACTTTACTTGGTTTAAGCTAACTTTACCGTAACAAACAGCTCATATATACTTTCGCAAGGGAAAATCACAAAAGTTTTCGACACCATGTATTAACAAATTGTCGAACATTGAATCATGGACCAATGAAGACGGTAATCGAGTAACTCGATGTGTATATATGATATATCGATGGTACATTTCCCAGTTGCAATGAGGATGTTTTAAGAATTCAATCATAGGTTTCACTGTTACCCACCGTGAAACCTCTTTTACTTACGAAGTGTTAAGCAGTAGACATTTAGCTATTCTCGATATTAAACTGACGGGAAGAGAAGACGTAACCGTAAGCTGACTGAATAATCGAAAATAATCATAGTTGAGACAATATACACAGTCCCAATGAAGTTAAATTCATTTGAAATTTAACGTGAGGCAATTGAATTTGCGGAAGATTTTGCACTGGTAAAAATTGGTTATGATAAACACATGCGCGCAATGCCCAGAAGACAATTTGTACCCAAAGAGCATAGAAACATCATTTTTAATTTGAGGACAATTTTAATGACGAATCTTTGACCCGTAAGTCAGAGCAAATGGTAACACGGATTTTCAAAGTGAGAATGGCATTATTTACAACCCAGAAGTTATCTGAGATTCCACGTCGTCGTGTCAGATGGGATTTGTTTGCGCATTTATATATTGTGACCAACCAAATTACTTTTTACAATACTGAGCTGAGGGCCTCGCATTAAACAAAATGTCTCACACATTTACTATGACTGTCCCGACTCAAAAAATAAATGTCGACGAATATTTTGGCCGTTTTCGTTTGTCTAACGTGGAACAATCTAACGGACATTTTTTTGAACTTCCCAAATCACAACATGATTTAGAGAAATCGTTATGTGTTTTTGACCCGGAACTCATACGCCGAAGATAATTACACATCCATCGACCTACATTTATCTCCTCACTGTGCAGAAGAAAACTATTTCTTCCCTTCCGATTTTTACTTGATTCTTCAACTGTTCAGTTAACAAAAAAATATCGTTTTTACTTGTTATATTATTCTTATAATCCATATATATCAGTGAATTTCAGTAAAGCCATATTTCTATTAGACAACTGAAATTGAATTGATTTTAAATAACGGTAGCCAAACCACAGCTTGAAGACCAAATAATTCATCACACATCTATGTTTATTAAAAAATATACCAGATCCGGTGGTGCTGGATACGTTGAACGTACAACGCGGAAAATGAAAAAGGGATTGACGGAATACCATCTGAGTTGGTTAAACAAAATTTGTTCTAGGAGCGTAAACATTTACACCCTACCACACCTGATTATTACGGGCCACCGAGTAGAACCAGATATGCCTTGTCTACCGTTCAGACGGTTACTCGAAGTTTGTAATGAAGACTTGGCCGGAATATTTTGAGAACAGTTGAGACAAAATCAAGCGGAATCTTCGTACGGAAGTTGCGTTTTTAGAAAGAATATTGACGATAACATCCTGAGCAGTAACACGTGACATCGATTTTTGTTTAGTTTATGGTTTGATATTGATCCGATTCATTCCATCATTTACGTATGAATATGTTGTAGAGCTTGAAGTGAAATATCGAAACGGATGTCTTCCGCACTAATAATGGGTTTTGCTTGCAAAATTAAGTTTTAATTTCAAGAAAATTTATAACAAATCAACCGTCAACTAATTCATTTGCATGCATTTCCATCACACACACCCCACGACCGGTTTCGTGCTGTTTGCACTTATCAGTTAATGAAAATACCATCAAGATTCGCATGCGCTTGTTGTAGTGGAAGGGTGGTAAAATGTACTTCATTTAATCTACCGTTGGATATTGTTGATAGGTCGTAACAGCCTTATCCAACATTTGCATACAAGCGCTACTTGTTTACCATTCCTCCACTGTTTCAAGCGAATGCGGATCCTGATCTTACTGTCCCTACCTGATGAGTGCAAACAGCACGGAACCGGTCGTGGGGTGTGCATGCGTGCAAACGAATATTTTGGTTCATGGTTATGGGTTTAACCCCATTAAACATGTGTTTGGACACCAGTGATTGAACATGTTGGTCTTACCAGCCTTATCCAACGGTGGCGTACAAGCGCTTCTTGTTAACCGTCAACTTAGTTTTGTATGAAACGAAACCACTTGAGCTTATTGATGATTGTTCAACGATGCAACTTCTATTTCTCACCTAAACTTGATGAGTAATCTAGAGTTAGCAGAATTAGACAGTATTTTGAGACTCATATGTTTTCGAACGACTTTCGTTCGCAAAATTTTAAGATCAAACCATATACCTTCATTATCTTTGTCAAAGGAAACCGGGAATTACGATCGATTGCCGTATTATTCATGTTACCTTGGAAACGCACTTAAATTTATGAACATCTGCAAACTTTAGGAGACATTTGTGTTGGTTTCTCGCTACTCACTTAATGAAATTTAAGAAGCACAATAATTCAAAAACTGAGCAATTTCTATTACTCAATGCACTTAAATGACCCCGATATAGACAGGATATTTAAATCACGTCAACTATTCTCATATTACAAACTTAAATATGAATATATTTAGGTGTAGACATCTCAATAACCTTACAGAATCTGAGAGTAGACAATTAAAGTCGAACATTTGCAAGAAGAAACAATTTGATCTACTGGAATTGAGTGCATCATCTTCAATGTTGTCTACAACGAGACTTTGCCCAAGTCGCTTCATTTTCGAATTATGCTGTACTGCTCATCTTCAAACTAGGGTATTTGTGACCAATAAATGTTGGTGTTCACATTCCCATCCATTACACACACATGGTAGTTGTGGTTATGTACTGGTTCAACAGACTCAACGTCAAGGGAAACTTGCATCCTTCAGAACATGCATTTGAAAGCGAATAAAGATGGAATATGCATTGAATTTCATTGATGGTATATACAAAATTATTCAAAAAAGCGCTTTCATTCGGACCACGCTGTAAACATTTTTCGTTAAGTTAATCCACCCAAAAGTGCGCACAGCTATAAAGTAATTTTTCACATTGGATTGGAGTTAGTTGACGGAACACAGCTTGACATTGCAGCGACATACATTTGAAATTCGTGAAAGGTTATAATAATTTTAAGTAAAGATTTTCGAATTTACATTTGCAAAACGCTTGCACGCAGTTTGTGAAAGGTAAGAGAATTCACATATGACATTCTTCGAGTTTATTTAATTAATAATATGAATCAATATGATTAATTGAGATTTGATCTCTGGATAAACGGAGAAACGATCGTGAACAGCATTTCAGTCCGTATGTAAATGGGTGGTAAACGTTGATATGTATTATCAAAAACATGTCTGACATGGCGCTTAAAATGAAATATTAAAATAAAGAAAACAACTGCATGAAATTTCAAATTGTTAAATGCCGTAAAATATTGCTTTATGAATATAATAATTGAACTAAATTTCAAATTACAAATGACCATGTAATAAATTTTCCGACTGAAATCTTAGCATATTCCATTTTGAATATACTTGTATTTTACCTTTTTCTACTGCTGGCTCGAATCACACCAGTCCACACTGTAGTCTAGGTCGATGGAAGTTTTTATTTAGTCACGTTTATAGATATATGACATGCAAACTTATGTGATCCACATCCTTTCACACAGAACCTATCTTCAATTGATTACTTAAAAACCATCCTTAATAAAAGAAGGGTTATAGCTCAAAGTCTAGTTTGATGAACAATATTTGTGATGCGTTTAACATGACCACACCATTGTAGTCTTAGTTCTTGATAGCAAACTGCAAAAAGACTCATTCAATTAAATCGTGTCCGAATGACAGCGTTGAATGCCCAGTTATTGTATCGGACGCTGAAGATTATTCAATTGTTGAACACCAATAAGTCTATTATTTTCTGTGACCGAAGTATCCATGTTTCATCTCCACAGAGTAATACTAGGTGGATCTCTGCTATGTGAACTGATATTTCAGTTTTTATCCCAAACCTAGACATTCGCTAGATCGTTTTTAGCAATTACACTGCACAAACGTTTGTATTAGTCTTCTACTTGAACAATGGATAATATATTGACTAGAAGTACTTCAAATATTCAATCCACTAAAAATGAAATCGATCGATACAATTTTTGCTGGAGGATTATACCGAATATTGAGCCTCATTTATTCAGTGAGCGTTTTTTGTAACGAAACTACAGATGCGGCATAAATGCTTCACCAACATTTTACAGCAAGGACATTGAGCTCCACTGTTTTGCTTATTTAATATCTAAAATTCTTGGATCCGATCTCAAGTGTCTAATTTATAATATAGTCAATGTCACAGTTGAAACGATCTGGCTATAACGGACAGTCTTACGCGATTGCTGTGTAAAATTATATTTGCCAGATTTTTACTTTCAACAGAAACCTGATAGCAGGTATATTTGTAATAGGCTTTGATTTGCTTAAAAACTTTTCCACAGCGCCATTTGTTTAATAACATGACGTCTCATCAAAATCCGCTGTTTATGATGTCGGGCCAGCACAGGATAAGGATCATTATTGTTACCACTGCTCAAGAATAATATGCAAATCTATTATTTTGTTGTCATATCACATTTCGGGAATCCATCGTGTTTGATTTGAGTACTCCTTTGACAAAGGAGAACTGATTTAGCAACAGCGTCAAAAACAGCTTCATGGAATTTACACGCATGCATATGACTTAATGAAACCTGTGCATTGCGCTTTTGTAAAAATTAACGCAGCTATACGTATTACTACACGAATGTAGTGAAATTTACATAGGAGCAATTTTCCTGGAAAGAATACTGACTGTCCTACGGCAAATGATATGATAAAGACTTTTTAACATTCATTTTATTTTCCATGTATACACGTTACTTAATTTATTCAACATGTATTAATATCTTTATCGCTGCGTTTTTACTCGCGTTTCACGCAATCAATGCACCAAATTGATCACATTCGCACGTGCTTATAAGCCATGCTTTTACGAGTCTTCGCTATCCAGGCAACAAATTGGATATTAATGATATATTTTCTTCTTCTCCACTGCTGCTTATAAATGTGATTTGTCTGAGGTAAATAAGATTTTTGAGCGGGGGAATTATTTCGTCATCAGAAAAGTGTTTACTTGAGGTATCCAAACATATCCTTCGTATAAATTTAAAATTTGAGGGATGGGGATGTGAGCAACACATTACTGAGGTTTTTAACTTAACGTGCATGGGCTAATAATCATGTCTGATATTTATATACGCAGTTTATGGTAAACATGCATACATAACTCTGATCAGGCTCTACGTCTCTTTAATTCACTATCTGTGCGGCGTTGATGACGATAAAATACCGGCTTGCGTCAGTTCAATTGATAGAGTTAGGACTGCACTGCTTGTCTGAATCACATTGAAAGTCACGCCTTTTTGTAGCAGTAAATAACCTTATCCATATATATGAAATTTGTACAATTGAATTAGTTAAACTCCACAAATCGAGGAAAAATGCGAAGAATACTGTTTACATGAGGTTTCACTATGTCAGCTTATTGAATCTAAAAGCCTTAGATTTTTAAACCGTGTATCAAGCCAGGTTATTTTTGATTGCAATCTAAAGTTTACAGTTCTTTAGTGAGGGACTGAATATTGGATCTACATGAACAACAGTAATTAGGCAATAAATACCTTGCGCAATGGGAGTTTTCTACCCAAAGAAATGTTTCCGATCAGTGTATCACATTCACTGATGTGACGATTAACCTTTACATCTCAAATTAACTTCGTGGGCACTTAACTCAATCTTGAATTAACATTATTCCCTTTTCTAATTAGCATAACATCATTCGAAAGAAGCCGCAAAAATCACGAAGTTAGTATAGGATGTTCGAAATAATGCAGGAAAATAAGAAAAATTCAACTAGATCCTTAATCAAACATGTCGGAAAATACATTCACTTTGAAATTTCTGGTATTACATATTAAGCCAAGAAAGGATATTTCGAACGAGGAGTGAAAATAATTCTAAGTGTGATGGAGAGGGAAATTGCCGGTCGGAGATTTATGCTCCGGCAATACTGATTTTCGGTGTTCGTGTGTATACCGGAAGCACCGATGGTTTTTAGGGACCTAGGGCCAACTCAATATTATTAGATATAAAAGTACGTAGCATTTCCTTGAAAATCACTTCAATTAGTCACCACAAATATTAACGGTTGAATGTGTTCAAAGAAACAAAAAGGGACTAAATAAAAGTCCGAGCGACATTTCAAGCGTGAACATGCTAATAAAAATTGAGATTTTCAATGTGTTCGATGTTATTTGAACCAATTTTGAATAGGTGCCGGAGAGAGGAAATTCGTTTGGATTAATCTTTTTGTCAGAATTAGTCAACATCCGATGGGACAGCGCGCGAGGGTGCGTTATCTGAGAAAAAATAATCGCACTTCAAAGGGTATATTTGTGATCGCAAGGCAACGGTAAATATTGATGGTGGGCTGTTCAGGGACAACAGTGCCACAAGCGGTGTCCACAGAATTCGGTACTTCCTCCGGTTTACCTTTTGGTTTAAATCAATGATGCTAAACTTCTGCTAAACTCAAGCGTAGAGAGTTTGGGCTTATATAACGATTGTGATGCATAGAGCAGCTGGTCAGGAATGAATAAGTTTCCATTAAATTTCAGAAAGTGTAAAGTGTAGCAGATAGGTAACAAAACGTTCATTCTCCTACAGGCTTGGATCCCAACAACTGAATGGACAACAGAAGAAAAGGATCTTGGCGTTTAAATAACTGGAATTCCGAATAACAGCATGCCATGCGAAGCTAAGTACAACCGAGCTACCCTCTTGCTAGTTATTCTCCGACGTATTTTTTAGAAGTTATTCTCTTGAAACTTTCTCGTGCTCATAACAACTTATATTAAACCAGTGATTGATTAATCAGTACAAGCTTAGGCACTATTGCTAAAAAGGAATCTAGCTCCTTGTAGGCTGTCTTTGCGATATTCCTCATTAGGATCGACTGGTGCATCTTAAATTGGATACACTGGCTCAAGGACGAGTTCGATTGGATTTAATCCGCACATATGAAATAATGAACTCAAATATTCATCCTCAGATGTACCTATTTCAACTCTCTTCATGCACATATTGGAATTGGATATACCATATTCAGCCTGGAATTGCCCTTGCTTCTTTTCGGTGCATATTTGTTTCTTATGGCACTCCCTACCGTCAAACGTTGCACAATTATCTAGTAAAAAAGATGTTCAGTAACAAACTTGAAATAGTTATGTTTAGTAGTTCCACCATACCAACTGTTTACAAAACTTAATTAGGAAAATTCACACGATATTTATCCGGTAACAATGTTAGTTGAATATTAAAAAAAGTTTTCGAGATTTGTTTTATCATCAATAATGCCGAAGCTGCCGCTACGGGGCGTATGTATGTTTTGAGATACTTTGTCACTAAGAGCACCGATAAATGTCCGAATAAGCAACTCGACCAGTGTGTTCAAATGAAATATCAACCTCTTTGTATTATATGTTAGTAACTGCTGAGAGGTCACAAGGAATATCAGAAATGTTCACAGAAAATAAAAATTAGAATATCATTGCACCCCGCAGTTTGTGTATCAAACGGAAGGTTTTAACATTCACGATCGAGTATTGGATATGGCCCGAAAATTATGAGGAAATGCAGTGAAGAATGTTTAGTTCATACCACAGTCAGACAGTTTCTGAAGTTAACTTATCATCAGACCGTTGAAAGTGATGATATAAAAATTAGGAAACAAAATTATGCAGCTTACAGTTTATTATAAATTGTACATGAAACTTGAACATTCAAGAAAGCATGAGATATTTCAATAATTGATGGGTGGTAGGTGAGCTGTTGCTCACCTAAACATAACATATGTTATTGATTTTAACTCGTTTTTTCTTGGATTACGAATAGAAAATTCATTTATATAATTTTGAAAAATTAAATTTAAAATTCAAATCTCATTTAGGAAAAGGAAGATGAGACCTACAAGGTTTTCGCTCATATCAATGAGTTTTGATTGATTATGCTACAATACATTAAAACAAACTGTAATTTGTTTCATTTTCGAAAAAAATTCAAGATTGTTCCCAACTTATTCATTTTCAAAGGCATTTTGTCTTTTCCTTTTAAACACATATTGAAGCTTTATGCATGCATTATTTTTATTATTATTACAACGGATTACTTCACATCAACACGATACACGGAAACTCATTGGCATGCAGAAACAGTACAATTTGCCAACATGAAATACAACCCATGTTACGATGATCAGAAGTTTGGAAACTTTGAGCACAAGTTACTCGTAATCGTACGCTCTTCTCCAACCGGGTTCAAACAAAGAGAACAAATTCGTCAAACCTGGGGACATTTATGCTGGAGTGATTATTTTCGAGGAGAATACAAAGTTGTATTTTTGATTGGAGAATCTGATGAAGAGAACGTAGAACGGCTTCAAAATCAGACAGATACAGAAGCACAGATTCACCGAGATATTATAAAATATAATCTGGTAGATAATTATGAAAGTTTAACAAAGAAAATGTATGCCGGTTGGAATTTCATTCATCGTTATTGCAAGCATTTTGCGTTTGTCTATTTTTCCGATGAAGATTTTGTTGTCAATCCTCGTAATCTTATGAAATTTGTTAACACAATTTCAAACTCAGAAACACATGATTATATAGGAGGTTATCTGTATGCTTCACTCCGACCAACGAGATGTGCACTCTTGAAAAATTCGCTTTCAATTAATAATTACCCATATCAGTATTTTCCACCCTTTGTCGCTGGTGGTGCAATTCTGATGTCTTCAAAGTTAGCTAAAACATTCTTACTCAATTTACCGGAGCTAAAACACGCTGTGCCTATGGAAGATGTCACTATCGGGATTTTGCTAGATGTGATGAAAATTCGTCCTAAAAAAGTTCCCACAATATGTCTGCGTGATATTGACTGTCAACACATAAATGTACGCGATATAATTGCAATACATAACCACAGTTTATCTGCATATTTGATGAGAAAATGGATTTTATTCCAGAAGAATTTGGAGTGCAGGATTGATTTAATTGTTTGACATGTTTCACAGAATTCAATATTTTACGATACGATTATTCAATTAACAATTTTCGAAACGTTTACGGCTAAGGTATTAATGGTGAGATCGCCTGTACTAAGGAATTATATTTGTGTGTTGCATTTCTATCATGGCTCATAGATGTAAAAGATCCAGCATTTTATCCATATTTTTTCGAAATGACTTGGATGGTATGTGATTCAATTCAATACATTTTTTAATGGTCAAAAAGCAATATAGCTTTAAAAAAACCACTGAATAATACGGGGACTAAGAAACGGAAAAAGGATTTGAATGTTTATTGATTTTCACACATTCTGACATATCCACCAGGATTGTAAATTTTTATATATTCCAGCTATGATTATGAAAGGTTACTCAATTAGCAATGCACTGCTTATGTTTCGGAATGTTTCTTTAAATCATGCAAAGAGAAACAACGCACACTGTTCAAATTAGAATCCCAGACGTGATGCCTAAACCACTAAGACGAGTTTTTGTAATTGGTAATAAATAACGCTGGTACGATAGCTAAATTCTTGGAAACAGTTCACCAGTGTCTTTGGATATCTGGATCCTGGATAGTATCTATGTGCTGTTTGGTGAGGATAATCAGAATTAGCCTATTGCGAAAAGTGCCACCAAATACCATGTGCTATTAGCCAGATGGAACATTATATCTAGTGTCACCTTACGTGAGTGTGCCTATAAGTTTTTGTGCATTTGTAACATTGAAAAAAGGTATAGTGATACTGTTTATCCAAATGTGCATGCAATTCCATCACACACACTCACTGAAAGGTTTCGTTCTGTTGGCACAAATCAAGTGGGGACAGTACGATGAGGATCCACGACGGGAAGAATTGGGGAAATGGTGATCTAGTTGCACTTGTAAGACATTATCGATTGAGTGTGGAATTACCAACCTGTTCAATCGCTTGTTCTTATGTATATTGGGTTAAAACCATGGCCATGAACAATAATCTTCATTTGCCTGCATTTCAATCGCGTAAACCCACCGCAACCTAACTTTATATAACGCAAGTTTAGTGCGATTTGTAATTTAACATTTATCTTGACTAACTCGAATCGTTGCAAAACATTTTCATTTTGAATGAGGAGTTTTTATAATTAAAACTATCAACGTAATTTTTGATATGATTAAGAGTAACATATTTCATTTCCAGTTCAGTGAATCTGGAAGTAAATGGACACTATGGAAGGAATTATTGCTTTGAAATTTTACATTATATATATTAAGTTTTAGTTTATTTGTTTATTAAACGAAGGCAATCTTTTCAATCAGTAAACATTCGACTTGGATTATCAGGTTAGTGTTTATCACCGGTCTAAATTAGCACGTTGGTAAAGGCGAATGATCCTGCTGGGCACGGTGCTTGTATGCCGCATTCAATTGTCCAACAATTTAATTCAATTCAATTCAAAATTCAAAAGGCGGAAATTGTTTTCGATTGGTGGGAAGCAAATGTAGATGCATAGGGTCAAGATGTATATTTCACTTCGACGCACGGGTTAAAGGTAAAAAAAGCATCGAGACTTCTCCTGAACATCTGTTGATTTAGTGCGTTTACAACTTAATCGGGTAGATTGTTCCAAGTAAAACAAACGCGCACGGCAAAAAATGTAGTCTACAGTTGAGTCGCGAATGAGGGACAGTTAGAAACAATGTGTGACCTCTTGTCTTATGCGAGTCCCGTAGAGTAAATAATCATTGTAGAGGGTCATTTTTGATATTCAAATTATTGCAACCA
>JACCGJ010001532.1:13337-24564 GCA_013407085.1 Atriophallophorus winterbourni | reverse complement strand
ACATATTGTCAATTTTTCAAAACGTTGGATAAACACATGACAAAGAACAAATCAAACATCAATCTTATCTCGGCCAGGGTCGTTATCACAACACTCTCCTCGATTTGTTCGTACCGGGTGACACTTTGGTAGCCGGTCACTTAATCGCCAGACATTTAATCACCAAGTCACTTCATCCCCAGTCAATTAATCTTCCGTCAGTTTGATAACTTCTGAAGAATGCAAACCCCTCTGGCTCACGGACATCGGTCACATTCGGTCTGTCATTAGTCACTCTAATGGCATTACCTCAAAAAAGTGCTATCTCGCGGACACTCAACAGACATCAAAACAGTGTAAGATGGAAAGACCCAAAATGCACTCACCCGTCCCTCCCAAGTAACGCCATGTTTGTTGTTCCAAATATATACAGAGATTCCTTGCTGTATGATTCTAAAGACTATAGTGACGATGCAAGATTTTTTATCTTCGGTGATCGAAGCCTGGTTGGTGCACCGTCTCTTAGCGTCACACCACCAGTAATTTACTGTCTTTTACAAAACAAAACAGCCATTACATACAATATGTTGCTTAGTGTGTTGCGAGATATGGAGCCGAATGCAGCACCAGACGTCATTTCAACTGATTTTGAAAGCGCAACTATGAATGCATTTCGCTCACACTTCCCATCCGCAAGAGTGACTGGATGTTGTTTTCATCTATGCCAAGCTATACGACGGAAAATATGTGAACTAGGGATGAAAGCAGATTATGAGGCAGACGATGATTTGCGCTTCATGATTACCAGCGTTGGCTTTTGTGCCGTTGAATGATGTATTCGACACATTTGAGATTTTAGCCGAACGAATAATGCTGTAAAAGGTTGGTATCATACATTACAGTCACTCTTTTCTTGCCAACATCCCATCATATGGACATTTCTTAACAATTTGCTGGGGTTCATATCAATCGAAGAAGAAGTATGCTGAGATATGCGCCTGGACATCTAAAGCATTTCAGCGATACTCAACTACGGACGTTTTTAAAATCAATTGCATATCCCTCGTGCTAAATAAATTCATTTGAACGTATTCTGCATTCTTCAGAATTTATCAAACTGGGGATTAAGTGACTGACGATTAATTGACTGGAGATTAAGTGTCTGACGATTAAGTGGCAGTAAACCGACACTTCAACCTAATTCGCAAATCGATTTTGTATCAACCTGTTCATTTTAAAGTCTCCCAATGCTGCGTTTGTTTGAGCGATCTTGACGAAGTGAACATCATTCGATAGCTGCTGTCGTTGTCCATCACCTAGAGACTTTTGTCGGTTGAACCGCTTTAATGCAATTCTTTCGAATCCCGAATTAATATAGCGCTTCTTGTTTTTGTGCTTTGCTCGAGGGTGATGTTCTGCATATAATCCGAAAACGCGTGCTTAGCACTCACTGCTAATTGTCACCACACCTCTATAATATCATAATGTCTTCTCATATCGACCGGAAAGCTTACAACCTATATAATAATGGACCAACTGAGAGGTCGCAAAGGAAGTAATAAAAAATCGACAATCGACCTCACTTCATGTTGGTTTTCGTACTTTTGCTCTGACGAAGCTTTTGTGTCTATAACGAATGATTACCAAACAGCTGCCTCAACGGGTTATGTTCAAAGCATTTCGGAAATGTTTTTATAACCTATCGAGTAGCCATTGTAATCCAAACAAATTTGATAGCAATGTTGTGTTGATGTTTGCAATTGTGCTGGCCTTTCTCAGTAAACGTCGACACATCACATAGCTCGTCCACATAGCTGACAGCAAACTTTCATGCAATTTCCATAGCGAAACCAAATCGTTCTTGATCCACTCATCTAATGCATTTCTATGCAGCATTTAAATATAGCATCCACTCTTCTATCACTTCAACGGGACGCTTTAAATATTTTTTTATAAAGAGATCGGTCGTAAGCTGATGCTTTCTATAAAGAAGGCGCGATTCCAGCTAATTTTATTCGCATAAAAATGTTATTTGTACTATAAATTCGGTAGTTTTTAAGGCGGGAAGCTCCTTCTGATTCTATGCAAATATAAACGGAAGTTGAATGCTTTTCATTCAAGTAGTTGCAGTGAACTACTTTCAATTTGTATCTTCGTATTTTGTACACAAACGTTTTGGTCTTATATAGTTATTGGTGTTTGACATCTATGCTTCATTCCAAATAATACTTGAGCGTAAACTCAAGTACTTCGTTTTGGACATGAATGGTCGACGTGATACAGTTTCTATTGATCGCCTAAAACCGGCTTTCGTGGAGCTAAAGCCACCAAGTTCATCAAGCGTCATCATTTCTTAATCACAACCGCCGTGTAATCCTCATATGATTACCTCCCGTAGTCAATCCCAATTCTCCAGTCCCTTCCACCCCCGTTCAAACTCGAAGTGATAGGTATGTGCGTTGACACAAACGTCTTGCTGACTATGCTACATCATGAACATTTCAAGTATAAGTTATCCTTTCTTCAAGCCAACCTAACGCTCTGGTGGGGGAGTATTGTAGTGAATTACTTAAACCTTGTAACTTCGAATTTTGTACATAAACGTTTTGTCCATTTAAGTTTATTCGTTTTTTCGCCTTGTATGCTTCATTCGAATTAATGATTGTAAAATATACTTTTTGGCGGTTAATATAATTTCGAACCCTCGGACATTGTCTTCTTCCGTGGTTGCGAAGTTTGCATGTGTTACTCCGTGCGGGAATTGCGATTAACGGATCCTCCAACATTTCAGCACATTCTGCAGTTTGGATTTCATCTCTTGGATTTTTCCTGTGTGGATTATCTCGCTATCGTTGGACTTCACTGGAACTTTCGTTCGACATTTGCTTTTTGGTCGTTTATTGAGTTCATTCCATTTTTGTTTCGTTTTGAGTAGTGCAGACTTATTTTTATCCACTACAGAGCGTCCGCCGTATCTTGAACATATCGTGCATGGTCAAAATAACTGATACCAAAGTGGTTTCTAAAGCTTGTCTATGGAGCATGCTCACCTTACTACAACAGAACCGCCTTCGTTAACAAAATGGAAAGTGTTCCAAAAGATATACACTATGGCGAGTTGAAATTACGATGTCGTGGTTCAAAGACGTTTGCAAAAGATATGTGAAAACTCTCGACATTGATCCTACAAGCTTGGAAGAATTTGCCATGCACCATTCACTTTCGAGGCACTGTGTCAAATGCAATCTGAAAAAGATCTGATAGTGATCTTGGTACAACACGCACACACAACTTTAAACTGCCGTCAATTAGTCGAGTATTATCCATAACAGTGATTACTGAGCGAGGGAGTGTTCCTCACGGATTGGACTGTTCACTCATGTACCTTCATGACCGACATCGACTGAATGAGGTCAAAAAATACAATATGCTTGGATATTCATGGTCGCTAAATCGATGTGATCACCATGTTGGGTCTTCTCATTGGATGTGGTCATTTAATTCATCTCTTAAGTTGTACCATGCTCGCAAATGCATCATATGAAATGTTTGTCAATGTTGACCAGTTCTAGGAGCTAGGTTCTGTAGCGTTGAGCAGTTAGTTAGCAATGACTCACACTCACCGATCATTCGTAAATGTGTCTTGATTGTCAACTACTCGATAATCTCACATCAATCAATTTTCACATTTATCAGAAAAACCATGCATTGGAGCATCTCTTGCTTGGGCAGTAAGCGTAATTGTGTTCTGAGATATCTGGTTACGCCAGCGACTAGAAACGGTGCTTAGGTTTTCTAATGCCACAGTCTGAGCAGAGGCCTTCAGTCTGGACCATTGTTGTTCAACTGTGGCAACACCCCAATCAAACTGCTCAACAATAACGTCTATGAGCTTCAGACTCTGGTACTATTTTCCTAAGGTTGACAAGTTAAAACGCATCCTAATGGTTTTTCTTTGGCGTTTTAGCAGACGAAGTCAGAACATTGTGCAAACGAGAGTGTGATCATTGCCTGCAGCTTGCCCTGTTTCGGCCTTGCAGTGAGACATATAATCCATCAATGAGGACATTTACCGGGCGTGAATAAGGATGTAATCGGTCTGATACGCGGTTCTGCCATTATTAGAGTACCGCGTTAACATGTGTTTCCAGGCGTCCTAAAATTTGATGTTGCAAACACATAAGTGATTTTAGGTCTCAAACTCAATTATCTTCTTAGGCCTGGGCTACTTGAGAGTATCTTTGACCATGTGCAATCTCTGATTATGCATCGCAATGATTGGATCCAGACCTGTACTTTCATACATACGCAGATACATGTACACGTACATAGATTTATCGGTCAACTTTACGCGGTTGTACGACCTACCTACAGTTCATTCCTTCAAAACGTTATTTAATCCATGGTAAATTTGAAAAACTACCGGTCTTAAGGTTCTCATAGAAGACCCAGCGGCTCCCAAAACTTATCTTGGATTTTCGGTCTACCCAAGCTGAAATCTGTGATTGCTTATTTCTTCGGCCTGTTTCGCATACTGATGTAAAAGATTATGCACGTCCCTAACCATCCCTTGTCCAAACGTTTCACACGCTCGCCACCCCGTGCCAGTCGGTAACATGAAATTTCAGTGCTTATTCCGACTTCAAGAGTGAACTGTCGAAGATATTAGTATGATGTACGTGTAAGTTTCACATGGAACACCCTCCCCTCCACTGTTACACACTCAGCCAACCTGGATATTTTGAAAGCTTATTTGGACAATTACTTGAGAGAAAACCCAAATTTTGATACCATTTACACTTCATGAGTTTCCCTGTTCCTCTTCTTTTTATTGTATATAACTCATCCTGTGGGTATTGTTAAGCTTAATTCTTTTTAGACAATTACAACTTTGAATCACTTTATAACACTTTGAATATGGTTTAAAAATGATCGTTTTAGTTGTTCTCATAGATTGGGTGAGAGTTTTATTATTCAAATTTGGTTGCTTGCTGAGCTCGTGTTTACTTGCGTGTTTGTTGCTCTTCTTCGCCTGTTTATTGGATTTTATTTGCTACCTGAACCAGTTTCCGTTAAATAAGTCATGTTGCTTCTGTCCTTGACGTCTTAAATATGAATCATTGTTTCTAAATCTACTGTGGATGCTGTAAATGATTTCAAGTATCTCGGCAGCTGTACCAGTCATTCGATACAGTTTGCTGACTAGCTTTCGGTATGGAATTCTATAGTGACCGTATGTATCTATCATTTATGACCTTACAAGTCTGATCCAGACAAACTGTCGCACAGACAGACTCCCCGCGACCTGAGATATGCTTATTCAGGATGACAGGTTTAGACAAATGAGAAGGGAAATAGAAATGGCGATGAGACTCCAGCGTGTTTCAGTACCGATGCTTAATAAGTTTATCGTGATGTTAGCAGCGCAGCACAGACGTACTGCACAATTAAACATATGTCCCAGTGATCACTGCGTTTGACAGCTTAGAATACCTCCGAAGATCAAACGAAATTTAACTAGTACTACACAGCGACAGTTTTTTCCGTATTGCTGTATTGCAACGAGCATGTACTACATCTTCAAGCGATTACAACTTTTTTTCTCACATTCATGGGCGTTAGTTGAAACAATTGCATTCGCATCGATCGATATATAGAATGAGGATTGTAGGTAGCAATACTGATATGGGAAAGTGTGATCAGCATGCAGGGACTGCAATTGTGAATGTCTGACAACCGTCTATCAAAACAAATTCTTTTTGCCGCGCTGTATTCTAATTGACTATAATGGTAATGATGATGATGATGATTATGTGAGCGTGCTACTCAAGCAGTCACTAAGACAGAACATTCACTGTGAAACTGTCACTTAAGACAACGTAAACATATGCAACAGTTGGATTGGAGTCTATTGATAAGTTTCTAATCAACGTGACGGATTGATCGTGCATAGCTCACTTGATAAATTTTAAAAAAATATATCACAACAACCAACAGCCTGTGAAGCCAATTTTTATCATTGTTGACGCAGGCCTCCTTCGGTCAATGTCGACTATGGATGTGCAGAGGACTGAACCCATTGCCTTTGTAGTTAGAGGATCTAGGTATTCTAAAAGTGTCTACGACAATGGAATCACGATATCCAATAGCATCGGTAACCATTGTCTGAGATCATGTTGGTTTGATTCCGATGCTGATACTACATCAACACTTTCGGGGACACAGAGGAATATCAAACTACATGAAGAAGACTGGTTTGGACAAGTGGATTGATTTTTTTCCCACCAGGGTATGTCGGCTTGGACTTGGCAGGTCAAACCGGGACAAGCACTGAGTTGATACGCATTGAGGATGACTTCTCTTATTTCAGATTTAGTTTGCAATGTCATCCTTAATAGGTGCGGCCGGTCTACATGTGAAGAGCCTTTATGCCTAGTTAAGCGTGTCATCGATGTAGGCACCAAAGCTTTCAAGCCCATGTGTGTACAGAGCTTAGTCCATTCCTTTAGCTCATGTGCTTATCTTGCTGAAAAATGTGAATCTGTCGATTCCGGGATTTTTTTGCAGATTACGCTGAGAACGATATCTGTCTTAGTAGAAAGTACGGTAACATTGCTTTTTGGGGTTGCTCGGATCTAGCAACTAGACGACGGGGAGTCCTGAACAAAGTGTTTACAATTTTACCAGATGAGGACCTAGGTAAACATGGTTCACTAGGTCCATCTCTATTACCTACGGAGTAGCTATCACGACATTTAGTTAAGGGAGCAGTTATTGGTGTATTTTTCTTTGCCATTTTGTCTTGAGCAACATTTATTTCGGGTCGAATTGCGTTGGCAAGTGTATCTACCATAAGCGTTTTAAATGTTTCCTCAAGTTAACGACAGCAATTTTCCAAAATCTCTATTCGAGATTCCAGCTTTGCCTCATGGGGAGGATTCGTAGTCGTATCACTAGGCTGTTTACTTCGACATGTACAACATACGTAGAAAACACCGGGTAAATCAACGTTGTTAATAAAAGATATCATTTCCTGCGTTAGGGCTTCATCACACTTGGTATGTATTATACAAAAACAATCAGAACATTTAACTACGTTGGATCTGGCACTTACTCCTTTGTCACACATTTGCACGCATCACGTGCTGCTTTCTTTGTCGGGGGCATCGGGGTCATCCTTGGCGTCATTGTTATAATCCAACGAGTGATGAGTCAGTGCACTTGGGGTTGCAGCTGTTTATCGATCGGTAGCTACTGGTGGAGTAGAGTACATTCCAACCAAGAAATAATTTCGTCGAATATACAATCGAGAATGCGGAGTGCTTAAAGTCTTCGTGTTCAAGTAATGCCATCGGACTTTAGGATGTGTTTAAAGGGATAATTTTTAATATGCAAGTTCTTGAATGCTAACAGGACGTCACTCCATATCAGTCGTTTAGTAAAATAGAGTAGATTTAGTTTTAACACTCGCACTTTAAAAGGCAAATTACTGTAACGGGAGACAAAATTTGTCGCACGATGATAAATCATGTCAAGTAGTTCGAAATACTTCCTCAGCAATGGTGCCCAGGCTTGGATGGAATGTTTCATTACAGGACGTACATACGTATTAATTAACCGGGGTAAGGTTTCGGGCGTAAAAATCCTGAATGTACTTTTAAGACGACTCAAGATACGACAGGCTTTATTGTATAATGTCCGGCAATCATATCCAGGCCTAAGGTTAAACAGCACCCAGAAACCAAGATCATTTTCTTCGATGGTCAAGACGAGATCTTGCGTGCCGAGCTGATACGTGTGGTTCGAAGATTTTCCAAGCCGCAAAATTTTATATTTCTCAGGGTTAAATGGTAACTTATTTTACTGGGACCAACAGAATACGGTGTAGAGATGCCGTTGTAATGACATTCAGTCTTTAACAGACCGGACACGCTTCCAAAATTTAATATTACTGGAAAACAGTATCAAGCGACATCCAATATACAATGCAGCCAAACACGCGAACTTGGACGTGTCTATCAGTAGGATGGGCCTTTATCCAATTCAACAACATTCCCGTTATTTCATAAGCTGCATTTACAGACCTGATACGTTTCCATATTTTATTAAATTGGGCAAACAGTAGCGTTAACAGCCTACAGTTTGCTGTGTCTGAACGGCTACCACATTTATAAATAGGAGTAATCATCCCTGCTCTCCAACTCGGTGGTACTTTTCTTACATGTAGGCTCGTATTGAATAAGCGCGTGAGAGGAGCATTCAAAGCAATGCGACACCTGTGAAGTATGGCGTGGGTAAATTTGTCTGCACCAGGGAACTTCTTTTCATTTAGTTGACAAAAATTTTACCCCACCCTATATTCATTGACTGACATTTCACTTAATAATTCTAAACGAGGTAAATTTAGTAAAACTTGATTAATCTGAGCACAGTCCTGCAATTCTAACAAAGTTAGTAGCATTGGTTAAGAAGTTGTCTAACCATCGATGCTTTTCACCTGTGATGCCACAAATTCTTAGGTTGTGCATAAATTACCTATGGTTCACTGAGTCGAAGGCCTTCGGAAAATCTAGGTTGTATACTTTGAATACTTTCCCTATATCGAACCGTAATAAGACTTCATCAAGAATGCTCAGACGATTTGTTTGTCAGGACATTGAGACAATACGCAGGTGTCTTTAAATCGTTTTGCAACAAATAAGTATCCAAATTTCGAATTAACGCTTTGACGCAGGGAGCGATGACATGAGTTTCGGGGTGGGCATTCCAAAGGAAACAGACACGTACACAATTAAACTGTCGGCGACAGCTGATACGAGAGTAGGGAATTTGTAAAGTCGCTGAATGGCTGCTTGTATGTCATGACTCATGGTATTAGAATAAGTGTTTTAAAGGGTGATGTGGGGTATTTAATATTTTGAATGTTAGTATCACATCACTTTGAAGGCTTCTTTGGAGGGGAGTAGGTAGGCTCAGTTTTTGCAATAGTTCCTCATACGTTAGTTTCCGGACACCACTAACGAGTTCGGTTGCACGATAGTATATTTTATCAATCAATAGTATATCCGTTTTCAACCATGAAGTCCAAGCATGTAATGCATGCTCAATGGTTGGAATTAAATAGGTTTTCATGATGGAGGGCAACGTTCCATTCGAGAAGGTTCTGAAAATTCGTCGAAGCATACCTAGAAACATGCATCATCAAACAAAATTCAACTTAACGGATTTGTGTCCCTATTTTCCTGTCATCAACTAAAAGAACCATCTTGCGTCGTATCACTTGCGCAATATCATTTATGTATAGAAAATATAGGCCTGAGCACTGAACCTTGAGTGAGGCCCTGGTGAAATTGATGGGTTTTCATTGAACGCCATCAATGCGGACACGCACATGCCATTATCCACAATAATAAATTTTCTGTTACCCCATATTGAACCAGATTTTGCAGAACACTTATTCTAAGAGATGGTTTTTCTTCTCATGGTTTTTTACCCCTCGTGGTTACTTTTGATCTTTTCCAGTGGCGCTAAGGACAAGACCCGATTTCATTCAGGAGTAGTTTTATTCCGAACCACTTCAGCGTAGGATAACAGAGAGTTGGTATTTTGTGATACAACTTCGTTGTTCATAATATGAGCGAAGGTCCTTAAAAAGCTTTCCTCACGTTTCGCTTGCTATCCTCGAAAACCCATTCCAAAGAACTAATATTGCAATAGGATTCGGAATGCTTGGCAGGAATGCAAAAACATTTGGGATGCACCCATCTCTGGTACATATCAAAATCTAACTACTTTTTCTTATATTAGACTGAAATGTAGTATTTTTCATCGATACCGTTTTAAATATTGTAATATCAATAGATATTCATGAATATGTTTTTTGTAAAAACATGCAAGAATAGGTTGATTCAAGTTTTGCTGTTTATAATGCGGTAAATTGATTATAATTTACAGCAAATCCAGAGTTAATTGATATTGTATTGGATTTTTAAGCTGAACACTGGAAATGCAATAAATGTTAACAAAAGGGCTTCAAGTTCAAGGTCATATATTCGTTCAAATAATTCGTAACAAGGGACTGTGGGCCATACAAATGGTATTCTCAATCATGAAGTGCCGCTACTCAAATGCATACAGTCAATGAAAATATATGCTCGTGATTGTCTTGTACCCACCTTCAGATCTGTGAAAGCAACTTGAAAATGAACTTAAAGACCTGGGACTTGCCACTAAACTGGAGGAAGAGGTGCGTTCTGACGACTCATTTATGCGACAACACAACTAGAAGTCGGCGGAGGAACTATCAGAATAGCTGCTGCTCAGAAAGTGAACGATCTCGGTATTACTATAACAGGCAATTTTAAGTGGGCTACTCAAAGTGCCGAAGCTGCAAACGAGGCTCGCAGAAAATTGTTCAGATTCCGCTCAGCGTTATCATGCCGAAAGCCTTTAATCTTCATTCCCTTATACGAAGTAGTCGTGCGGCCTCACTTGGAATACTGCGTTCAATCCTAGGCACCGTACTTGAAAAAAGATATAGCATGTCCCGAAAGGGTCCAGCGCCTTGCGACTGGGATGGTTGAGGGTCAGGCAGGAAAAAAACTATGAAGCAAGACTTAAGGACCTCGGTTTGTTCGCACTACAGAGACGGCGAGGTGGCCTACTAGAAGCCTTCATGATTCTACAGGGTTTTAATATTACTGAAATCCACAAATTGTGTAGCGGATAAGCCGAGTGTTATGTAAATAAAATTGTTCCAAGTGTTGTGAATTATTATAAGTGTGTGAAATAATATATAAATATATATAATTATACTTATGAAAGAAAAGAATACACTGAATATTAACAACAGACTTACGAAATCCTTTCGTGGTGCACTCGGATTATTGCTAACAATATATTTGACCCGTGTGATTTCTTCAACGGGATAATTGCTCGTCGTAGATGGAACAAGCAGTGAATTACCGAAAAGGGGAGAAATATTCTGGGTCAGTAATCTGAAACAATTAAATAGTGGTTCGGCACCACGTAAGTTATCAGACGTTCACGCTGTTGGAAGCGCAAGTGTGTGTTCAGTTGATTTAAACAAAACGACACACGGAATCATGATGGAAAAAGTTTATGGAAACAAACTTACTTTTGGAATTATTAGGGAATTATATCAATTAGGAATAATTCCTACAAAACTCCCCCCTAGAGCGGTGGCTCTTCAGCCATGCTCGACATCCATCTACGGTGTGTACCGACG
>JACCGJ010001532.1:0-12337 GCA_013407085.1 Atriophallophorus winterbourni | reverse complement strand
GCTCTTCCCGGAGCATTACCCTCAAGACTAAATCCCTCCATATTTATGATTTAAAAAATCACAAAAATATTCGGAAAACGTGCTGAAACACAAAAAAGAGTTTCTTTTTCATTTTTTCGTATTTGTGGAACTAAACTGCTGTCCATCTTTTTGTTTCCATTCGATTGGGACAGCACATGCCATAACTCTCTCACCTTTAGGTGAGAGACATCTCCCATCTTCCATCACAGTTACTCACGCCTGTGTACTAAAGAATCAATCCCTGGTTAGTGGGTGGTGTTTTCCACGCACACCTCCGAAAGGAAATCTGGAACTCTCGACTGGTCGACTATCGCCCTGTTGCTACTATACTGAACGATACTGAACTTGAACTGAACTTTCCAGTTATGTCGGGAAGCAGCAAGAACGGGGGCACTCGTTTAGACTTGGTAGACTATCGCCCTGTGATAATGCTACTGATACTGTAAGGAAACTGAACTGACACTTTCCAGTATCGGAAGCAAGCACGGTTTGAAAAGTACGAATGTATACTCGATATCGATAGTGCGGGTGCTCAACAGCATACGTTCGAAGGAAATCTGGGCGCGGTATTGGCTTTTAGCCACCTTCAGCCCTGTGCAACTGGAACTGAACTGAACTGAACTGAACGTGAACTTGAACCTAAATGGCGGTTATTTCAATATTATTTATTTATGTAGTTGTTTCTGCCCGAAATTTCAAATATTTTCATTCTTTTTGCTTTGACGTACGCTGAATTATCTCGTTCTTATTCATTCCGTGTGACTTAATGTCATTTGTTAGTCGTTGTAATGCATTCTCAATCGGTGGAATTGTATTTCCTTTTCTTTATATCATTTTACGTGCGAACTTCTTGATAGACTACAGAGGGTCAAGCCCTTCTAATCCGCATCTCTTTCTATCAGCAACATAGTTCAGGTGAACCTGGAAGTCTTGTCTTTGTTCGCGACTCATCTGTAGCTTGTTTGTCATGGTTGACATCTGATGTCACTGAAAAATAAATTATTAATTTATCAATCTGCGTTCTTTCCAACATCATTGCAGGTGATCGAGACAACCGCCAGAATAAAAGCAGCTGCCAAGTTAAACAAAGATGTCGATCAATTCAAGATTGACATCTCACATTTATATTTGGAAAAGAGCCGCTACAGTCCCGGGTAAGTGTTTTGCACTTGTTAGTCGCAAAGCAAGTGCGATACCTTGAAGCTCTCAGTGCCAGGCTGTCCAGGGTGTTACATTATATGAGTATAATCTCCCAAAAGTACGACGTCATCCGCATACTCTAGATCGGTAGCGCTCTCACCCGGCAGAAATTCAAAACCTCCGCCCACCAGACCATCTAAAGGATTCATTAGGACATCGGCGATCGCGAAGTTAAAAAGGAACGGCAAGATATGGCAACCTTGCCACATCCCGCTGGAGATATTGAACGTGGATGACAAATGTCCGTACGCTTGAACCCTACCAGAGGTGTGGGAATGTAATGCTTTCAGGATCCAACCATAATTCTCGGGCGCTCTATGTCTCAGCAGACAGTTCCAAAGACTTTCGCGATCGATTAAATCGAATGCCGCACGGATGTCAAGGAATACCACGAGAGTTGGTCTAACAATGCGTGGCGGTGCTCCAGTAACTGCCGGGGTGTGAAGATTTGATCTATGCACCCTCGGTCGGCACGAAACCCAGTTTGCTCCTCACGGATTTGCTTTTCCTTGGTACTTAACCGGTGAAGCAGGATGGAGGCCAGTATTCAGGAGCTACTGAAATGAGACTGATACCCCCAATGATTTTCACAGGAATCGTTCCGTTCCTTTTTGAAAATCGGAGAAATTGCTGATTCTCTTCTAGGGCGAACAGCGCTTGAAGTTCACAAACTAAATCGAAAAGGCCATCTTTGACCAATGACGGTACCAAGGTATCAGGACCTGATGCCCTATAGCGCTTAAGGCTTTAAAGTACATTGTAAATATCTGATTGAGTTGGAGCCTCGAGAAAAATCGACCATGGAGTACAGTGTTCCGTATCCTCGAAATCCGTGGGTGCAGAAGACCAGTTAAACTGTGCCTCAAATTATTCTGCTCATCGCTCCATCATCATCATAGACAGCAATACACCGGTAGCACGTACCGAATGATTAACTGCCATACAACCATGAAAAAGTAAAATCCTAAAAGATGGGGAAGGTTGGGACTTAAATTGTTGCGGATTCTATAGAAGAGTAAGCACAAACAAACTGGAAAGAGGTACCTACACTTCGAATGGAACATGCATTCAAACAAGTTTCGTGAACGAGTTGAGCGACATCAGCATTGAAGCTTCCTTGTGGCTTTCACTCTCATGCATCATAGCAAGATTTTCTCGTCCCTCCGCTTGACAACATACAAGGTTAAGCAAACACTTCACGAAGATGCTTAGTGCAAGACCGCCATTGAACACTGTTTCGGGACATATCCTGAAGCGTAACTAGCCATTGCGAAATCTGATCGCGGGGATACCAGCCTGGAAGACGCGCTGCGCCTTCTTTGGATCGGTTACTAGTAAGGGTTTTTAACTGCCTATGCCATGTGACGGTTTGGCCACCCCGAGATTTCTGCTAATCAGGATGTGTCGTCGCAAAAGAATCCGTTTTGGAAGTCGGTGGTCCGGCATCCGTAAATCTTGACCTAACCAGCAGGTTGATCTGCCTGATCATCAAGTAATGAAGTGCTCTTTAATAAGTCGATGTCTTGCAGCAGAACACTGCACTTAGAGGGTGCAAAACGCATTCTAAATGCGGGCAAAATACTAGCTGGCTTATTCAGTATCGCCTTTGCATCTGTGTACGAGTCGAAGAGCAGAGCTATATAATCAGCATAGTCTAAGTCGAGAAGCTTGCCGCCTGGCATTATGTGAACTCCGAAAGCTGGGGCTCCTTGGTTAAATAATTTAATGGTGACATCAATTACAAAATTGAACAAAAACGGAAAATAAGACATTCTTGTCGGACGCCACTTGTGGTGTGAAATTTGGGTGAGTGTTCGTTGTAAACACGAACGCATCCGGATGCATGAGCATACAGTGCACGTAGTATGTTGACATACTTTTGTGGAACGCCTTTGCACAGCAAGGTGTTAAACAGGACATTTCGATCGACTGAATCAAATGCTCCTTTGAAGTCTACAAAGATGGTTATTGTCGGCTGTCGATAAGTGTGCCGAAGTTCTAGGATCCGTCGAAGAGTAAAAATGTCGTCGATTCAGCCTCTGCCAAGCGGGAAGCCAGCTTGCTGCACTCGGGGCTGTGATTCCCCATGTGATGTTAATCTTCAAAGACATATGGACGCTTATAATCTCGTAATGATGGGAGTGAGACTTATCCCACGGTGATTAGAGCCTGAGCTTCGCACACCTTTTTAAATATAGGTGTTTCAAACTAAGTGCTTGAGAAAGATTCTATGGATTTTTTGGCCACACACAATTTTGAATGAAGAGCTCCTACGAAAAACTGGTCTGGAGGTGGTATCTACCGTAGTCAAAAGACGACGGTGGAGATGGTTCGGTCATGTCTGCAGGATGGATCCCCGTTCGCATACGAAGGTAGCCATTCACTGGCGTCCGCAAGGTAAATGAAAAAGAGGACGGCCCAAGGAAACTTGGCGCAGAACGTTGAAACGCGAACTACATGCACAAGGATTCACGGTGCAGACGGCAACGGAAGCAGCGGAAGACCGGAACCACTGACGTGAAGTTGTCTTCGCCTCATGTGCCACCCGGCACGGAGAGGACTGAGTGAGTGAGTATGATAACCGATTCGCCCCAACTCTGAGGGACGGATCCTGACAACAACGCTTCACGGAGGAGATCGCCTAATGTGCTGATTAGGACTTGGCCGCCTTCTTCGAACAAAACAGGCGGTATGTCATCGGGGCCAGCAGCCTTGAATCTTTTCATGGATTCAATACATGCTTTAATATCCAAATCATTAGGGGGATCTACGCTAACAGACCAAGGATCACACTGCTTTAAATGCGGGAGTGATTCTGTTGCAGGCGACCAGCTGAATTGTTCTTCAAAATGTTCGGCCCAACGTGAGAGGCGGCGGTTCTTATTAGTGATAAGAGTACCGTCTATTTCAGCGATAGTCTCACTCACTCCTTTTTTCGTAGGCCCAGTCGATCGAATAAGTTGGAAGAGTTTTCGCACGTTACCCGCATTATTTGCTATTTCCATTTCTTCGACCTTATTTAGCCACCACCTTTCTCTGTCTAGTCTTAAGCTCCGTTTAAGTTCATTCCTCACGCGTCTACGCTCTGTGTTGTGTCCAGGACCATGAGGTATTTGGCGTCGCTGGTGAAGAATTTCTATAGAGCGCTGTGAAATCCAGTGGGACTTTTGGGTTGGTTGTGTAGTCTCACAGGCTGTTATTGCAGCGGCTCGCATAATCCCTGCTATTTTGTTCCACCTTTCATCGGCAGTTGCACACTGAGCAACTGGGAGTGAGTTACTCAAGGTGGTCCTATAAATGTCTTGAACTGCAGGCAGAGAGAATTTTTCGACCACAATGCGTTTCCCATTCGAGGGCTTCGTACCGGAGAACTTTAACGAGAACCTACATCGCACAAGAGCATGATCTGAATCTACGCAGGTATTCCAAAAAGAGCGGCAGTCCTCAATGCAACCTCTCCAGCGAGCACTTATGGCGATATGGTCGATTTGGGCCGAAGGTTGGCTTCCATCCGGCGAGCGCCATGTGGCACATTGACATCTTTTATGGCGAAAGGAAGTGCTGCTAATGAATAATCGAGATTGTGCACAGAATTGTATAAACCGTTCACCATTATCTGTGCGTTGGCTTTCAAGACCAAACATGCCACCTAATTGTGATTCAGATGTATCTAAGCGACCCAGTCTGGCATTCATATCTCCCGCTAAGACAACAATATCGGAGCTTTTGCACGTCGCAAAAGAGCATAAAGATCGTCGTAGAAGGCGTTCTTCTCGTCGTCGGAATTGGTGTTAGTCGGAGCGTAAGTTGCTACAATAAACAAGCATCTCTGATTAGAAGATTTTGAGTTTGGTCTAATATTAGTGGCTAGTCTAACTGCGCACATCCTGCTATTCCAAGGAATCCAATCGATTAGACATGGTTCGGTACGTGAATTCAGCACTATACCAACACCCGCCTGTCCTGAGATGGCAGCTACAGAATCACCAGAGCAGCGTAAAAAACAGCGAGTTGAAAGGTTTGGGGCAGTAAGTTCAGTAATTACGGACGGATCATATAAGCGCGTTTCCGATAAACAGCAAACTATCTAAGGTAAGAGCAAGTGCAGCTTGCTGGCCTATTTGTCTGAGAGTTCTGACATTCATGGCACCGATGTGAGCTGAAACCCGTGGTTTCAGAAAGTGGTCTGTAAATTCGCGAACAGAAAATGTTCCAACATGTTCAGCGCGGTCTTTTCTAAAGCTGGGATTGACAGACGGAGAGTTGTTAAGAATGGATGGGGGAGGGGAAGGGTCGGAAACAGTTTGAAGAGTAGGGCCAGCAGTAGCTTGTTTTCGCTTACCCGCCATGCTGTATGCAGCAGGTAAGGCGACCCTGTTTATCGTGCGCGACGGCCGATGCACTATGGAGTTGGGTTTCGTAGTAATAGTCATGGTCATGGTTGTATGCGGGCTGGGATACTGCCAGGTCGCCCATGCCTAGACAGGAGAACAATTAGGGTTCTCGACCAAAGCCTTTGGCTAAAAAGCCTGACCCACAAGGCAGCGGGTTAGGTTGAGACCGTGTTCGTCTGACCTCTATCCATTGACCTTCCTGGTATGAGTGACTCTGAAGGTGCTCGGAAAGCACCACCCAGCCTAGCTCAATGGGTCATAGAGGTACACAAACCATCACACCACGTTAAGGTCCAGTTGCATAGATATATATATATCTTATATCTATATATATATATATATATATCTATATATATCTTTCGGTGATATACACGCTGTTGTAGTACATGGCTTGAACTAATCATTTTTTGAACCCACAGGTCATTTCTTGGATACGTTGTTTAATCCATGATAAATTTGACAAACAACCGGTCTTGACGTTCTCATGGAAGACCCAACGGCTCCCGAAACGTATCTTGGCTATTTTCGTCTCCCCAAGCTGAAATCTGTGATTGCTTTTTTCCTCGGCCTGTTTTGTATACTATGCTTTAAAAAGTTGATTGTTTTTGGTCGTCGGTGGAAGAATATTCTCATAGATTGGGTGAGAGATCGTTTGCTTATCCGAATATTTCATTATTCAAATTTGGTTGCCTGCTGATTTCGCGTTTAATGGCGTGTTTTTTGCTCTCCTTCGCCTGTGCATTTTGCTGCTTAAACCTGTTTGCGTTAAATATGCCATGTTGCTTCCGTCTCTGACGTTTTAAATCTGGATCATTGTTTCTAAATCTACGGTGGATGTTGTCAATGATTTCAAGTATCTCGGCAGCTGTATCAGTCATTCGATACAGTTTGCTGACTAGCTTTCGGTATGGAATTCTATAGTGACCGTATGTATCTATCATGTATGTCCTTACAAGCCCGATCCAGACAAAGTGCCGTATAGCCAAACTCCCCGCGTTCTGAGATATGCTAAGTCAGGATGACAGGTCTAGACAGATGAGAAGGAAAACAGAAATGGCAGTGAGACTCCAGCATGTTTGCGCATGCAGCTCATTACCGGTGCGAAACAACGTTATCCCGATGTTAGCAGCACAGCACAGACGTACTGCACAATTACACATATGTGCGGGTGACTGTAGTGTTTGACAGACTGAAATACCTCCGACGTTTTAGAGAATTTTCACTAGTACTACACAGCGACAGTTCGTTCAGCAGCCGAGAACAGTGTTTGCTCGTCCCTAGTTTTGAGATGATGCGTTCTAATTCTTCCTGTGATTCGGAAACTGGTCAAGATTTGGTTGATTCTAACCGAATACGATCGACGATGTCCTGAGAAAATCTTTAGCTGGTCTGGTGGGCGCAGGTGTTGAACTTCTATCGGGTGAGAAAGCTACCGATCTAGAGTATGCGGATGACATCGCACTTCTGGGAGATGACCCTCATGTAACGCAACAAGCCCTGGACCGCCTGGCACTTGAAGCTTCAAAGTATGGCATGTGCTTTGCGCCACGGACTGAGAGAAATGCTGATGCTTGCTCGCTTGCGATGGTTGGGACATGTTTTTAAGAATGCCTACTCACCGTTTACCGTACCGCGCCTTATTCGCCGAGCCTGACAGAAGCTGAAAGAAGAGATCGGGTGGCCAGTCCATGACGTGGCGCGTTGGGGTGAAGAAACTCACCGTAGCGCTAGGCTCAGTTGGGTGTATTCGTTTGCCTGGGTGGGGTCCAAAAGCTCCACCTAATAGTTGGCTGGAAACCTTACGCGATATGGCTACAAACCGAAGTCAGTGGCGCCAGTGTATTTTATTATGTGTGTCATAATTTTTTTATTCGGTATTATTTTATATAAAAACACAAAAAATGCATGCGGTGAAACTACAAAAACAAGCTGCTTTTTGTGCATTTGCTTTTGCGTATTCCGCTTGCCTGCTTTCCATTTTCCACGCGCTTGCTTATCTGCTTTTCCTCCTTCATATTGCTTGGCACTTTGTCTGCTTCAGACTTGTGCGTCGTGATGATGATGATGAACCCAATGCACCCTTTCTAAATCTGTACATTCACGCTGATTGATTTGACACCAGTAGTGGGCTGCCTGCGCAAGCACTTTGGTGCCACTGTCATCTTTTTTTCTTATATCTTTCTATGCCTATGCAAGCTCACAGTATTTCAGTCTATGTGGAGTCTATGACTGTGCGGCACTTTGCCGGAGTACAGGCTTGTAGCTTCATATCTCTTATATATCCACTCCGTGCGCTAGCTATGTGATCCATCCGCTCCCATTCAAATGGTTATCTCTCGGTTTTTAGGGCTACCGCTCCACCAATGTTCCCTCGCTGTGGACCAAAGATGCCATCGTCGATCAAGATACTGCCGGCACTCTGCCGTCAATCCCTTCACCCTCACACAAGCCTTCCAAGCGCGTCCCCGCTCTTCGAGTTCCAGACGCGTGGTCGAATTTTATGCTCACGTGGTTACATTTAAACTTGAACACGGTGGGAAACTTGGTACCCGTGTGGATATCGGCGATCAACACGGAACTACAACGTCTTACCACCAGGGAACTGACGCAAGACTCGGGATGTAGTTTGGATGCGTCGGTGCCCTACTGTGAGGTACGTTGATTGAGTTTTCGCCCTGCCGATTCGGATGTATCAGCTGATTCTAGGACAGATCTGTAGACGGCTACATCGCGCTTTCCCAATTCGATAGGCCGAACGAATGCTATTTTAAGCACTGCAAATGAACAGCTATCGCTTTTTTAAGCACGTGACTTCCACCACTACAGGACATTGATTTGTCAGAAACTGCGCAGGTGGTCAACAATGAGATTGTTTCGACTGTAAACTGGTTTGCTTACTTGGGTATTTGTATTTCTACAAAACACAATTAAATTTCAGCTCAAATTTCCAAAGCAACTGTAGCTTTTCGTGATGTTGAGGATGATGAAAACACAAGCCTGATTTCGGCAAAGTGCCACACAGTCGTAGACTGCTCATGGGCTAAGATACTGTCAGGTTGTCCAGAGTTTTGGCATAAATTGGAATGGAAAATAGCAATGGTGGTGAGACTACAGCGTGTTTTCGAATGCAGCTCACTACCGGTGGCAAATCAATTTAGTTAGCCGCACAGCACATTTATGTATGTATGTATGTATGTATGTATGTATGTATGAAAGCACAAGCCTGATCCAGGCAAAGTGCCGCACAGAGACTGCACGTGGGCTAAGATACTGTCAGGTTGCCCAGGCCTAGACAGATATGAGAAGGACAAAAGAACTGGAAATGGTAGTGAGACTCCAGCTTGTATCAGCATGCAGCTCACTACCTCCGGCCAATCAATTTAGCACAGCACAAAGTACTTCACGATTGCACATCCGTCTGGTGATTACGAGAACTTGCTACATTCTCTCTACGATTATCTATTTTGTTCCGGTTCTGGACACCACGCCGCGATAGCTCGAACGCTAGATTAAGGAACTTGGCCGCATTCGATTATTTCCGTTTGATATGGGATGGTTTATTGACCAGCCCCAGCGAAGGGATGATTTTTCGACCTTTCGCTTCCAGGTCAAAATCGACTCGGTTCGTCCACCGATGTCGCCGCCACGTCTTTCTTCCATGGAAACATCCGCAAGTGCATCGACGAAGGAATTGGTAAGTGGTCTTTGTATGATAATCAGCTCAAAGAGGTAGTATGGGTCTGGCTTTCTCGAAATCGCATCCATATTCCGTTTTTGGTTTATATAATGCATGACATAGGGTGTTTTTCTGAGCACCAACGGTTATAGCGTGTGTAAGCTCAGTTTCACAAAGGTTGTTTCAATATTTCAAACAGAGCGATGTTTATTTCTTGAAACTAGGGATTTGCCATCGGTTCATGTTGGATAGAGAGATTCCAAAGGTTGTCATAGCCGGGGGTGGCAGTGGGGTTAAGATCCCACTGTCTATAAAATGCTCCAATGTGGCGCGCGTCTCAAGTAGCCTCTAACGACCAAGTCCAGCTTCGGGCCTGCACGAGTGTCTCCCCGGGCCCGGCGGAACTGCTTCTACCAACAGGAGAAGGGGCGAGTGACTGGCGCCTGAAAACCAGTTTGCATCGAGCAGATTGAGCTCGTTATCCTGGGAGGGAATTTCATCTATGGAAAGGAAAACCATGGTTTTAAACCTCCACTGCCTTGCGGAAAAGGCTTCGAGAGAAAACCCTGAGGAAAAATCTGACAGACGGTTAGTTGGTGTACACCACCTCTTTCTGGCAACTCCCTGCAGCCTTGCAGGTCGCACTTGGTTGTGCAAAGGCTAGAGAAGCTGACTCGAACAAACGCCAAGTGGCGCTGGGGACGCCGCTTTGTACCCAAATTCCCAAGACTCTTCATTGAAGCTGACTCATCCTCCAGGAGGGGATAGTCACACAAAATCAATAGATAGATAGATTGGTAGGTAGGAACGACGGAAGGTGGATAGATAGATATCCGGATGGATAGTTAAATCAGACTTGTATTTTTTAGTTTACATCCCTACAAAATTGCTTACAATTGCCTATGTTTTTCAGCATTTTCACTGCACACTTTCCACTCCGGAACTGTTTCTCGCTCTCTCCGCCCGCCGAACTCAACCCTCCCCAGTGAACGAAACAGATTCCATGACCGAACAGTATTTGCTTCATCTGCAGCAAGTCACCGGACGAGTGAGTTGATTTTCGTGACTTGTTCAACTATGTCACGTGATGTTTCCGGCCGCAAGTTGAGTTTGGCATGTGCTGAAATCTCAGTCCATCTCAGTTCCATGAAGTAGTCTAAAATCCCCTTTTCAAGTTGTGATCTGTCTTGTTGTTTGCCGACGGCGCCTTGGATTCATCTTGGGTGTTTGATACACTGACCTGGTATCTGATGCTGCCGTTGGGAAACAATGTCTTTCTTTTTATTCCACAGTAAAGATTGCAATGGGTCGGTCGTAATATCTGAATCCCGTCTGTAGTTTGCGATGGCTTCAACGCGTTCACGAATTTACCAGATTGTAAACGTTGAAGGGAAATATATTGATACCCTGGGACTTTGTCTATTGCGTCTATGGGATTGATAACGTGACTTGGGAAGATCAGATCAAGCTCCCGACAACTGTTAAATGGCGCCTGACAGTATCTTAGCCCACATGCAGTCTCTGACTGTACGGCAATTTGCCTGGATCAGGTTTGTGCTTTCATACATACTCCCTATCGCAGAGAGTGATGTGGGAAGGATATATTTACAATCTGACACATATATAGTTGTCTTAATACTACCAGTGTAACGGTTTACTGACACTTAATCACCAGACATTTAATCCCCAAGTTACTTAATCCCCAGATTGATAACTTCTGAAGAATGCAGAATACATTCAAATGAATTTATTTAGCAGGAGAGCTATGCAAGTGATATCCTGGCGCATATCTCAGCATACTTCTTCTTCTGTTTGATATGAACCCCAGCACTTGTTTGAAGAACTGAGGCCGTATGCTGTCGGCAATCGTTTCGCAAACCGTTAAGAAATGTCCACATGGTGGGATGTTGCAACATCAAACATGGCGTCACTTGAAAGGGATGGGAGAGTACATGTTGGGTCCTTCCTTCTTATACTGTTTTGATGCCTGTTGAGTGTCCGCGAGATAGCACTTTTTTGAAGTAATGCCATTAGAGTGCCGAATGACAGACCGAATGTGACCGAAGTCCGTGAGGCAGAGGGGGTTGCATTAATTTCTAACTTTTTTCCTTCGTTTGCACTCGTGATTGTGAAGTGCGAAATTACGTACGACATCATCGTTCGATGTAACTAATCTCGCTCTACACTTGTGTGTGTGACAGACTTACTACATCTCCCATTAACATTGCCATTATTTGATTGCTTCTCGAACCAAAACTCGTTTCCCATGTAAATTAATGTCCTTTGACCTTTGCTACTTGTAGCTTATTCAAGAGTCATTGCACATATTTAAATAACTTCTTATCTTGAATAACTTCCCTTGGGATTAAGTGTCGGCGATTAAGTGACCGGTCACCCAGTTTAACTACACCCAAGTTGAGCAGATTTCATTTAAAGGGTTCCACACAATTCATTGAGGAAGTTGCATACACCTAGCTGCTTATGTGCTGTTCGTCCAGCAGCGTTCAGGTCGGGGCTGAATATCCCCGACAGACTTGTGTCATGATCTCATCATCTGGTGCTGCCCTCAAACATTCCCCCTGATCCCGATTGATCGAACCTTTCAGACACTTGGGCAGCTCACGATATCACCTTACTTTTTGGATCGAGTCATACCAGCTAACAAATCGATGCTTCACTCCATAATTAAGGTCAAGCGTACAATGCAGTCGTGCTTGGTGCGCTGCGTTGTGGTTGGTCTACCCCAGCGGAAGATGTCCGTCGGCCTTTATAGCATTGATCGCATTTGATGGCCGCATCGCGTTACAAAATATACATGTCTGTAAGTGAGTGTTGTGACCATGGATTGAGAGAAATGATGAGTTTTGCTCGTTTGCGAGGGTTAGGGCAAGTTTTAATAAATCCCTGTCAGCTGAGTCATAGACTCCGGTAGAGGCTGGGAGAAGAGACTCTGGCTGGGAAGTCTATGAGGTATTGCGCCAGACTCAGTTTGGCTGGGTAGGATCCAAAAGATCCTCCATATAGAAGAAGAAGAAGAAAAAGAAGA
>JACCGJ010001531.1:0-60233 GCA_013407085.1 Atriophallophorus winterbourni | reverse complement strand
ACGAATCCTTCGTGGTAAGCCCGATATCCACGCACAATTCGTGATTTTTTTCCGGTACGTCTTTTCCCGATTTACATCGTCGATATTTCAGGATATTTTTTACCTCCTTTAAAACGTTTTACATCAAAACGTCATATGCATAACATAACTACACTTGTTGATCTATTCACAAGTCAGGTTAGAACACAATCTACAGGGCAGACAGTATGCTTTGTTTACTGCTTGTAAGCCCCTCGTACATCAATCAACGGATCGTCTGGTAGGTACTTTCCTAGAGAGACTATGCACCAGGATTTTTTCACTAATTTTACGACTGACATACGATATATCTTAGGTGCCACAATTCCTATCTCCACAACGTGTGTGATAGACTGGTCACTCTCCCTCGACCTCAGTGAAATCGCTGCAGTGCAAGCTACCGATGCCGGTATCGCACACCTCAGGGACGCCTATTTCTTCATTACACCGCTCCACTTGCCCGATGGCTTGTGCAATATCCTTTGCGCCTTATCGCAAAGCGATTTTCGACTACTTACCCTGTCTGCTTTTAGACGGCGCATTAGTCACACCATACGCAATCTTTCCCATCCTGGCATTCGTGCTTGCGTTACGTTTGTTACGGAAAAAGTAGTATGGCCGAAAGCCAGTGGGTACGTGCAGCATGACACTTTCATGGCAACCCACCATATTTGATAATAACCACATGTACATCGTGTATTTACCCGCAATCCGCCATCTCCACAGTGAGTAGAGTCCGGAACGGCAGATTTGCCAATTATGTAGCGGGTATTTAACACGGTATTATTGCTTGGTATATCCCGTGCATACTTTTGGTACCTCTTCACTATAACTCGGTCGTTGCCATAAACCCATGCACCAGAGAGTTTTTCTTCTCACTTCTCAGGTACACATGCACCTCCGCTGTGGAAATTGTGGCACGCGCCCCAATCGGGTGACCGACGCTTGTCGCCATCCTATTCGGTAGCCCGGAATACACGCATCCTTTTTGTATCCCTTCGGTACGCATGCACATCCCGCTGTGGAAACCGTGGCACACGCCACCTACGGATCATAGACGCTTGTCGCCATTCTACCCGGTAGCCCGGAATACACGCATCTTTCGTGTATCCATTCCGGTACACATGCACCTCCCGCTGTGAAAACCGTGGCACGCGCCACCCTCGGATCACTGACGCTTGTTGCCATCCTTCCCGTTAGCCCCAACCATGAGCACACCGCCCAACACGAAACCTATCAGACAAGGTCCTTAAGAGCCCGACAACACGTTACTCAGCTTTCTTCAGGCTAGGCCGTTGGCCGTCGACCCTGGGGGTAAAGGAACTTCTTAGCACGGACTATATTTTCGAAGTTTCTGGTTCTTTGTCGTCAAGCCTACAGATGTGCCTACATCTGCTCCTACTGTGTTCATACGTGTATCCTACTCTGGTCACCACCGACAATCGACCCACGCAGATCAAGTACCATGGCTGACTTCGAAGTGACTGGTTGCTGAGAGACTATGTTCCAGCATGGAACGACCTGACAGCGCTTGGCCAGTTCAATTGTCAATTCCTGATCAGAGGTCTCCTCTTTTTACTGTACATAACAATTGACCTTGATAACTCACTTCCCGTTTAATCGTGTTCCGCGATTGCTACCATGTACCTTCGTGCACCTTTTAGCTACCGCGATAAACCTTCATTCTCCTGTGCTTGTTATCCTACATTCTAGGGGACATTATTGAAGTAGTCAGTCTACTACAGATGACAGTATTCTAAATAATAAGGTAAGATTATGGTTGAGTCTACGAAACCATGATCTTTTGAGTTTCTGTTGTATACACCGTTCTCAATAAGATGGCTTGGTGCTATAACCCATGGTGTATTTTGAGAAAAAACGTTGTATCCTTTCTAAAAAATATGCTTGCGATTCATTTATATTGGTATATATTAAGTTACAATAGTCTAGAAGTGGAATGTTGAATAATTCATGGATTTCTATTGTTGTTTATATATCTGTATATAATGTTCATACATTGTTTGGCTTAAGTAATAAAATAGCGTATCTCATCTTATAGACATAAAATTTGATTTTGCTGCTGAGAACGTGAAACCGTTAATTTTAGCCAATCTGCAACTGCGGGTGAATCATTGTTCAGTCTTGATGTATAAGTTTGTGCTTCATTAGCTGGAAAGCGATAACAACTTTAATGTCATCTGTGAATAAGATGAGTTTACTATGGGAAATAGCATCATCTATGTCATTGATATATAAAACAAACAGTAAGGGGCCTAATACACTACTTTAATTACCCTATTGGTAATAAGCAGTCTGCTAGATGTGTGATCATTGACTTCAACAGCGTAAGTGCGATTAGTAAGAAAATATGTACGCCAGGAATTATTACCACCTATGCCAAATTATATAAGTTTTGATAATAATAACCTATTAGAAACAGCATTAAAAGACTGATTTATGTCTAGGAAAAAACTATGTCTGTCAAACATTCTACAATGGAAAAAGTACAATAGTCATGGTATTAAAGCTGGTAATTAATGCAAGATCTTTTATTCATGAATCCGTGTTTATAGAGGGAGCTAGGTGATAGGTTGTTTATGCATATAATTTGTAATACACTAAGTGTCCGAAATATTGTAGCGATATATTTATAGATAGAACTATTGTATTTAGTATTGAAATATGAAAAGTATTCATCGCAGATTGTATTAGGTTATGTAATTCTTATTTTCGTAGAATTGAAACTTCGATATTGAATAATAAAATCCACATTGTTGGTTGAGTTTATTGATCGTGATTCAGATAATCGATTGAGTGATTTCGCTTTGTCACACCTGTTCAGTTCTGAATTTTCTGAAGATTTCGGTGCATGGTCTAGAATAAGTTACTGTTCACTTACTAGCTCAGATGAACGTAAATAATCAAAAATATAATTGGTCTGTGTTGCGAATGCAGCCCATTCTTTTCTTTTCTTTTCGATTGTCTGTAGCCACTTTGCTTTATGCGCATTTTAGGATTAAGAGCTCTGCCAATTAACTCTCTAATTTTTAAATAGAATGTAAACAAATTTTTCTAAAAAATTTGAAACATCTAAGAAATTTATTTTTATGATTATCTATTTATAACGCTGCTGTAGTTTCAGGTTACCTATGGTCCAGGCATGTCTCGTCAAAGGTTGTGACTTGCATCACATTTGTCTATTTGTAAACATTGCCTTCAATGACATATTCTAAACACCATTATGTATGTAACTGCCTTTTATTTGGTATGAGGCTTATAAATGTCACATTTTTCCAAACGTGCAAAATAATAAAATCTACCCAAAAAATAAAAAAACGTAAAAACTAAAAAAACATTATGTTTTTTAATGTACATTCTTCTTTTTTTAAATGATGAATTATTTTACTTTGATGACCTCTCACCATGCTGGTGGAGAGAATATCTTTCATTATATTCCAGTGTCTTCGAATACAGAACCATCACTGAAACTGGCTCGAAATCTATCCACCCGAGAGTTGTTCCGTATGCGATTCACTCTCCTGCAGATTACGAAAATCCGGCTGGTGAACAAATTTTGATTCGATTCGTCGACCATTCTTGAAGAGTATTGGATCACACAACGTAACCTACTCCTATGTTATTTATACCACACGTCTCTCATCCCCCTCAATTTATTAGTTTTACTTATTCCAATGATAAATGTTCCTTTTTACATCTTCTCAACCAATCTTTCCGTAAAAAAAAACATGAATTGATGCATATATAATTTATTTATGAATTTTTTATGACAATTAATTACAATTCACTCCACTTTTTCCATAATTACCTTCCATTTCTGTTCTTCATGTTTTCCCATCCTTGCAATTCGTAAGTCCTGACAAAATTTAAATGAAACCTTATTGTTATTAGACATGAAGATTTTTTTCTTACTTATTGTATATTCGTTCCCATTATTAAACGGAAAAAATGTGTAAAAATCCCGCTTACTTCGGTCATTTGCACCGTTATATTTTCTTTGCTGTTCAGATTTTGATAAACTGATCATGTATTGTATGCCTGGATGTCCAAGAATATATATATATTATTAATATCAAAAAGTTTTTATAATCTGCTTAGTGATTTTAACTTTATCACACTTTTCGGTACTCTTTTTCTGATGATTTTAGTGTATGGTCTTTAATAAGTTTGTGGTTATTCAATAGTTCATATTAACGTATGTGAGCGCAAATATCATTAGTGTTTATAGCCAGTGCATCTTATTCTTTTTTTTCTCTTTCATTTTCTCTAGCCTAGTTCGTTTTATGCGCATTTTGAAGTGCTAGCTTTGTCAAATTGGCTCGTATGAGGATGACACTATCAATAATGGAATTAGGCTTTATAACAGGGAATAACGGTTTGAGAAAATCAAAGAATGCTTGGAAAGTTGTTATTTCGTTAATTAATTAATTAATTAATTCAGATTGTAATTTTTTAACATATTCACGATTACCGAGTTGTCGCTGTTTAATCTCATAGTGTAATTTCGTGCTTGAGGATTTTTACGAATTGTAATATGGTGAGGGATATATGATTTAGGATGCGTCGTGTAGAAAGTATTGTGATAAGAGATTTCAATTTTTTGAGAGATGATCTCAAATATATTACTTTCAGTATGTAGTATATAGAAAATAAAGGACTATGGAAAAGCAATTTGTAAAAAGTACCGTATTCAAGCAGCCTACTATGTTGTGGAAGCCACGTTGAGAATAATATTAAACATTTTCAGCCAAAACTTGTAGCGGATCCGTAAGATTTTAACAAATATTTTGCTCCAACATTCAGAAGAGAGATTCTTCTGTAATTGTTACAGTCGCCTCTGTCACCATGATTCTAAAATACCTTGATGATGTTTGTGTATCGGATCTCTTGTGGGACACAATCCTCCTGCCAGCACCGAAGAAGCTAATGAATAAAAGGCTGTTCTACACAGCTCGATGAGCTCATGCGAAATTTCTTCGTCACTAGGATCCCTTTTATTCGCTAAGCGGTCGATTGCCCAATTGAGCTCCGCAAGAGTAGGGGGAGTATCTAGATGTTCAATGGTTAGCAACCGCTCAAAATTTTCAAGTACATGCGGTGTAACCGTACAGTCTCCAAAGTAGAGATAGAAGAATTTATTTACTCATCTTTTTATCTGTTAAGTTATGCTCACAATCGGGTTACGAAATACTGACTTAATGGGAGCCGTTTCTAATATGTTTTGACAAATGGCTCACTTGATTCCATCATACATAAAGTGAAGATTTCCATTTTACGCAGCTTTTTGAATAATGGGGGTAATTACAGTCCAATAGTCATTTGCACACCACATTACAGTCTGTTGCACCTTATTTCTAGCTGCTTTTTGAAGTCGTAATTGTTCATATGTTGGCATACCTTTGAACTTCAAAAATATCAACCGGTTCTCGTCCAACACAGCAGTCATCTCAGATGCTTTCGCTACAACCCAGTCGCTCGTTCGAACTTTCTTCAAGCCGTAAGTTGAAAGTGCGACTCGGTATAGGCAAGAACGAGCTTCCTATATTAATGTGCCTAAGATGAAAAAGATCAGGCTGATGACAATGCTTAAAAAAGAGATGTTTCCAAGAAACTTTATGCTGAAAGTGTTTTTGAAAGAAAGTGTTGCTGACACAAAAACTGAACTGTGTGCACATTTCTAAAAGGCATTGTCCATTTTCATTGGTTTTACCGACTCCAAACCTTCAGAAACAGTTTCGCCAAAAGTGTGCACCAACTCTGGCATTCAAATCACCCAATACCACTACACATTTTTATGGCACGTTTCTGAGGAGTGCTGTGAATTAATAAAATGCTTCCTTTTCAGCAAACGTCGCAGACAGCGTCGGTGCATAAACGTTGACGAACGTAATGACACCATTAATACACTTCAGACTTAGAGTTCAAATCCGTTCGCTTCGGCTGCTGCTCGGTTCTGTTGATTTCAGTAGGCTGTTTCGCACTTCAAACCCAACTCCGTGTTATCGACGCTCATCACAACCCCTTAATTACCAAAAATCTATTTCTGTTAGCGAACCAGTGTCTGATAATCACGTCTCTTGCGGGGAAACGAAGTCGACCTGAAGCGTTTTAGCTTATTGTTAATCACAGCTGATTTTCTTACGGGTCACGCGGGAAAACGAGTGCTAGCCAAAAGCTGGTCTTGGTTGCCAGAGATTAAAGGAGGCGTGCACCATTAGAGAATTTTTGGAATTGGAAGCGTAGCCCCAAAACTGGCCTGGCTATGACAACCTTGGCACCGACCGAGGTGCATGACGCACTTATCCACTTTCCCGTCAACAATGCTGGAGCACCAGATGGTATCCACCTAATTATGCAAAGAAATTAACCACAATGTTTACAGAAACTTTATGCAAGCTCTTCAATTCATGCTTGAACTTGCAAGAGTTTCCTAGTGAGTCATAATAATACCAATACAGGTCATATGTTGCTCACTTTAGAACTGTCAGCCTGATTATCATCCTCGCGATTGTATTGGAAAGCCTGCGTAACAGAATCTGTTCATGCTCAAGTTTAAGTTCAAGTTGCACAAGGCTGAAGGCGGCTAGAAGCCAATCACGCGACCAGATTTCTTTCGACGTTATGCGGTTAAGCACCCGGAACTTCGATATTAAGTATACAGTTCGTACGTTTTACACGTTCTGGTTTCCGGATATCTGGAAAGTAAGGTAGGGTTTCTCTTCACCAGCACGGTGATAGGTCATATATTCAGGAATCAATGCAATAATAAGCGAGAACAATGTATGATTTATGAAATCACTAGCCTAGTCGAGGCAAAGTGAAGCACAGAAATAAACCGCATGTGGGCTAAGATGCTGTCAGGTTGCCTAGGCATTGACAGATATGAGATAAAAAATGTTAAAATACGTTTAGTTCATTTGTAAGTTTCTTTCATTAGAAAACGTGCGGAAATATGGTAGGCCATTTAGAGTCTAATTCTCTTTTAAAGCTCAACACATTTTGGAGTTTTACTATAAAATCTGGGAGCGTGTTCCAGAAATTGACCAGATTTTTTTCGAAAAAGTTCTAACGTGCCAGCAACCTGGGCTTACTCTTAAAACGTTTCATAGAATTACCCCTTGTGACAGCTTTATGGACAAGTTTAAGGATTTCAGTAATATTATCATCCGTAAGACACTTTATAATCTTGGAGGCTTCTATTAGGTCGCATCCCAGCCGCCGTCTATCTATTGAGAACAGATCGAAGTCCTTGAGTCTTACCTAATGAGTTTTACCTGTCTGACCTTCAACAATCACAAGGCGCTGGACCCTTTCGGGACATACGATATCTTTTTTAAGTACGGCGCCCAGGATTGAACGCAGTATTCCGAGTGGGGCCGGACGAATACTTAGTATAAGGGAATGAAGCTTGAAGGTTTTCGGCATGACAACGCTTATTGCAGTCTGAACAATTCACTGCGAGCCTTGTATGCAGCTTCGGCACAATGAGTAGCCCACTTAAAATCTCCTATTATCTCAATACCGAGATCTTTCACATTCTGTGCAGTAGCTTTTGTAACGACTAAAGTCGCTGTTTAACGCGTAGTCCACCCGTTTCTTAGTTCGACAATTCAAAACTATGATTCGAGTTTTCTACGGTTCTATTAATAAGATTAATAGGCAATAACAATAGACAAACCTCAACTGTACCGGGTTGTACAAATGATGTGAGCCAAAAATGCTCAAAGTTTCCAAATGACAACAATAAATTCAGCCAATGCTGACAAGATTGACTGCCAAATGATAAATACAAAGGAATAAAATTACCAATACAATGGTGAACAATCGTCTCTGTTTTCTCCAATTACCACGAGCAAAATATGTGGAATTTTATTGGCAGCCAAGCAATATAAATTACTTCAGTAAAACAAAACGGGGTATACAAGTGCATACGGAAAATGTGTACACAAAAACAATGTAAGATAAAATTGTTGAGAATTAAGATGAATTCAATTGTTCAAACAGAAAAATAAAAAGGAATTTTAAACAAAATTTTCGTCATTTACACCTCCCGCCAAATTCCTTCTAAACCTGGTGTTCTGAATGAAACTAACTGATTGGTTCCGTTATTTACAGCTACTCTGCTAGTTCTTTTGCCGAGTTCTAGTTGGGTTGTCGCTAAATCAGTCGTCAGAACGCAGCTCTTCCCCAAGTTTAGTGGCAAGTCCCATGTTTTTGTCCATTCGATTACTCTTTCTAAATCAGAGATAAGCGTATCCCTACTGTCGGTTCCTAGGATCTTAACATAATCAGCAAACAGGAAGCAACGTGAACTCAAGCAGGCTGCCAGGTCGTTTACAAAAATAAGAAAAAGTAGTGGACCAAGCACCTAGCCTTGAGGCACTCCACTGAGAATCAGCGATTCCTCCGAGCACACCTCAGCAATTCTAACATAGTTAGTGAGATTAGATGAGAAGCTGTCTTAACATCGATGTAGTTCGCCTGCGACGCCACACATCCTTAGTTTGTGCAGAAGGTACCTATGGTTCACTGAGTCGAAGACCTTTTGAAAATCAAGATAGCAAACTTACACTATTCTATCTTTATCGAGCCGTGATGTCACTTCGTCAAGAACGATTCGAAGATTGGTTAGGCAGGACCTTCCTTTCCAGAATCCGTGCTGGGCATCGGATAATAGGGAATTGGCTATCAAATGTTTTTATATCTGGTGCCGAATGATTTTTTCTATGCACTTGCTAAGAATGCTAGCCAGGCTTACTGGCTTATAGATGCGTATATCCGAAATGCGACCCTTTTTGTATAGCTAATACCGCCGCTCGTTCCCAATCATCCAGTAGTATATGCTAAAGTAAGGTACTTGAAAAAAGATTGCCGATTACAAGGCTAAGTATATTCGGGAGCGATTGAAGAAGAGCCGCATGTATACCGTCGGGGCAAGCCGACTTAGTTTTATCTAGCTGCGACAGAACTGTGGTGATCATTTCCTGATCAACCTCCACAGAGCTAAAGAGAGGTGCTATGCACCCGTGAGTTTCTGAACGGTTACCTCAATCGCGCTGATTAACACTGCAGAAGAATGAATGCAAAGCATCGGCTTTTTCCTGTGCAGTTAAATCCGTGTTGCCATCCTCCAGCGCTAACGTATTTCTTCTCTTAAAGATCGTTTGGACTGAACATAGCAATAAAAAGCTTTCAAGTTAATTTTTGCTTTTTTGGCAATTCTGTATTCGAAGTCCCTTTTAGCTATCCTTTGTAGCGCAACGGCTGAATTTCTGGTCTGCATATACTGCAGTCCAACTCGGTGAGTTCAAGAGAATTTGTAAGCCCTCCAGCTAAGTTCACGCCATCTAATAACGTTGCAAATAGCTGCGCTCCATCAGGGGTTTTTCATCGCGTTCTCACTGGTTGTAAATCAGCAAAACTTTCGATTATGTGAATCGCCGCCTTGGTGATATTGAGTTGACAGCAAATGGCATACGTTGTTATCTACTTGGTACCCAAACGGTCGGTACTAGGTCCTCTTCTATTCCTGATTTCCATTGGTGAGTTGTCGTCTGTATTGAAGTTCCTATGCTTCATCTTCAAGGATGATGTGAAATTCATCTGCTCAACGGATAAAAATACCCGAATGCACGACCTTGAATGGGTAACAAACTTGTCATACCAGTGGGACCTCTCACTGAACATTAATGAGAGCCAAGCTTTGTCAGCACTGGTTGATAATATTTTAATGCATTCTTTGCGAAATTCTCTCAGTGTTAACGACAAAATGTGTGTTGACGATTTAGGAGAACTGGTTATGAATCACTTCAAATGGGAGGACAAATGCGTCGCTGCAGCTCAACGTGCTCTTGAAGCACTTTTTCGGTTGATATTCGTGCTATCAAGCGAAGACCCGATGTATTCCTCTCACTTCACCAGGCATCAGTTGGCCACATTTAGAATATCTTGTGCCGGCGTGGTGCCCTTACTGCAAGAAGGACATCGTGCGTCTAGGAACTAGCATGGTTGAAGTTCCCACTTATGTGCAGTTGTTTGGGGGGCGACTGAATGAAAACCTTTAAGATCTTGAAGTGTTTGAGCGGCGTTATAATGAACGACTTATTTGGCCTAAGTCCCAAGCGGGGCACCCACGGTGATTCATTCAAACGTGATAAAAAGCGATGTAGACTAGACTCCCGGAAAAACGTTTTGAGCCTTATGGTGATAAATGTCTAGAACTGGCTTTCAGACGAACTTATATCCTACATTTTGTCGCGAGTTTTTTTGAAATGTTTGGGCGTTTCTGGGGTAAGCTTTTTCCTGAATATTCCCACTATCTGCTATGCAAGATTAGGTAGTTCACCGTTTTCAGCGTTATCTGGTGAATAAAGTTAATGCTAGAGTTCTGTTTTTAATACACATCTTTTCTTTAGCCGTCCTCATATCTTACTGGTGAAGAGAAATTACTTCTTTATTTTTCCAACATCATTCGTAAGGAGGTGCCTTCCAAATACAACCCGGATAATCTCGTTAATGATATCCAACGGACAGTAGGGAAAAAATTTTGGTAGTGGTTGTTGCTACTCTGCAGCTTTCCACTGAAAGAAATTCTGCACGCTCGATTCGCTCGTTAGTCAATTGCGGGCCATAGAAACTGAACTGAACTGACCTAAAAGGCGGTCAGATTATTTTAATCAAAATATTCCCGTTGTCTCTGCAGTGCGGTTAATTTAATGATTGATCAAAATCATCTCATCTGTTACCGGTCAAAATTTTAAAATATTTTTTAATGTTGCATCAACGCGCGATTAACGTTTTTAAACAATCTTCTGTACATTTTTATCAGTCGTATTCTTAGGCTGGAATCTTGAAGACAATTCTTTCGCATCCCAGTAGTAAACGAGTAGAACTTACTCGTCAAGCAACTATTGTCGGTAACTTCGGTAGTTCCGTTTAAACATGAACTTGACGAATGGTAGCTGGTGCACTTTATGGAGCATAGAATTAGTTCGCGATGTTTTCTTTTGTAGAAAAGAAAATTACTAAACATTTCCTTTTTGTAATGTAACAAAAATAGAGTTCCTAGTTCTGGCATGCTTATCTTTTCTGTTGAAATTTACTTCTGTTTATCGTCCTTTTAATAATTTAACCACACAAAATCCCTCTGTCACTTTTTCGGTGATAAGAACTTTTCCGTTCCCCATTCACACGTACACGCTCCTGTGCTATCTACGAGAAAATGTTGGTAATGCCGTTACTCTCGTGCATCTAACAGACATAGTCAACATAACCTGTGAAATATCACCTGTTCCATGTAAGGCTCGTAATTTTCCTCTTCCTGATAGAAGCAGATTGAGCAATTCCTGTGTGAGCATCATCACCGAATTCGTCGGAAGGATACATCCACCAAAACAGAGAGTTTTATGGGAGATAACCAGATCGGCTTCCTTGTGTACACCAAACTGACATGACCCCAAACACGCATTGAACTTTACCTCTGACTTCAACAACATCTTGCGGCAATGCATTCAATGCGTTGACCACCCAAGTGGAAAATGTGAATTGCGCCAGGAGACGCAGCGTCCTCCTCTTTTTGATACCGAGTTGTTGAAATAGTTCACGTGTAACGCACTACCCACGCGTATCGATTGAGGTAAAGCTTCACCTCATCCCACCATCAGGCACGAATGTGCAATCGTGCAGTATTTCTGTACTGTGCGGCAAACATCGGTCTAAATTGATTGGCAACCATCGCGCTGAGACTGGACCTTAACGTGGTGCAATGGTTTGTGTACATGTATGACCCATTGAGCTATACTGGGTGGTGCTCTCCAAGCACCTTCAGAGACACTCATACCAGGAAGGTCGATTGATAGAGGCCAGAGGAACTCGGTCTCAGCCCACTGCCTTGTGGGTAAGGCTCTTTAGCCAAAGGCTTTGGTCGAGAACCTTAATTTTTCTTCTGTTTAGTCATGGTCGACCTGGCAGTATCCCAGCCCACACACCATCATGGCAATCAAAAATAACTCTAATTTCATTATGCATCGGCCGTCGTACGATAACTCAAATCGCCTTATCTGCTGCGTACAGCAGGACGGGTAAGCGAAAACAATCTACTGCTGGCCCTACTCTTCAATCTTTTTTTATCCCCTCCCCTAACTTTTAATAATTATCCTTCAGTGTACAGTATGATAAGTGGCCGATCTGAACCTTTTCGAAGCTTAGCATATCCTAAACTCAAAACTCACTTTATAACACCGCGCACATCTGCATTTATAGGTGCCATAAATGTACAAACGCTCCGTCCATCAGACCAGCAAGCTGCTCTTGCCCTTTGTCTAGATTCGTTGTCTATCGCCATTTGTTGCCGTTTGTTTTAAAGACGACTTTATGATTCCTCTACGATAATCGAATTGACTGCAGTAACTCTTTCCGACCGGTAATTTTTGCGCTGCTCAAGTGACTCTTTTGCTTCCTCCTCAGGCGAAGCGGGCGTAGGTATAGTTCTTGCTTTGATGTTACTTAGTCACAACTCGATGCACAGCGAACAGATAATAGTGAACGCTTTCTTCACCTATGTGCACAGCACAGACTATTTATTAGTAGCACTTCGTTTAGGTATAAAAAGCGGATGTGCAACTTTGCGTCCGCCTAACGATGATCAGCCATGGACACAAATTGACCATCTCGCCATCAGCCCTAGATAGAGAGACTGTCGCTCTAATTCTGGAACACTAGCGTGGATTCTGATCACGCTCTCCTTCGATCAAGATTTACCTTAAAGTTCTCTGGTCAAAATACAGTCATCTCATTGCGGTGTAGAAAATATCACACAACAGTTGAATGCGATTGCAACTGTAATGCACGATGCCGCGGAGTCGGTGTGTGGCAGTTCCACTTATAGCATAAAATCCCACTGGATCTCCCTTGCTGGCCTTCGATTACTAGAAGAAAGGCGAAGAATTCCTTCTAGTTCGCAGTATGATGCAGAACAAAGACAGGTTAGAAATTAGCTCAAGCACAGCATTCGATCAGATAGAGAAGCGTGGTGGCTGCAACAAGTTGAGCAAATGGAGGTAGCCAGCAATTCTGGTAATCTCCGAAAGCTGTTTTAGCTAATTCGATCTACAGGTTCTAAATCCATGGGATTCAGCAAGTCATTCACAGAGATCGATGGCGCCTCAATAACTAACAAAGAGCGCCCGTTGTCTCGTTGGGTAGAGAATTTTCATGAGCAATTTAGCTTGCCAGTTGCAGATAGTCCATTGCCATCTGTTTCGTGTTGTGGACACTGGTCGGTTGATTTAACGCCTATGAGCGAACCCGAAATCAAGCTCGTTATTGAGTCAATAAAAAGATTCTAGGCAGCTGGTCCCAATGAACCAACCCCGGTTCTTTTCAAGGATGGTTGCGATATTCTATTAAGCTAGCTAAATGGTCTTTTTCGTCAGGTATGGGACTCGGAAACTATTCCCCATTGCTGGGGTGAATTTATAATCATACACATTTTCAAAAAGGCGTGCCTACTTCATGCTCCAATCACAGGGGAATAAGCCTTACTCCCGTCATTACCCGGCTTCTTGCTTCAATGTGTCTTTGGCGCCCTACAATACACAGAGAATCACAGATTCGTGAAAAGCAAACTGGATTTCGTCATGTAGAGTATGTGTCATATATTCACTCTTCAGCAAGATCTAGAACACCGCCATGCTTATAGGCAGCGCACTGTCGCGATCTTTTTTGATTTTAAGGGTGCTTCTGATGCGGTCGATAGGAACGCATTATTTAATACCCTATTACTTAAAGGTGTCCCGCAAAAGTATGTCAACAAATTTCGGACGCTTTGTTTGTATAGTTCCGTTGCGTTAGGGTGTACAATAGCCTGTCAGCCAACTTTCCTACGGTTAGTCCTGTCCGACAAGGGTGTCCATTTCGCTCAATTTTGTAATTGACGCTATAGTGGATGCATGTAATGCTGGCGTACCGACACCGGGCATTCAGATAGGCCGCTATAAGATACTTTTTGATTTAGATTATCAAGAATCAAGAATTATGGTGACGATGTGGTTCTACTCTTCGATTCCTATGCGGATGCTTAATCTACTTTAGACCGACGGTAATATCATACCATCCTTCGTTACGCGGTTTGCTCCTTCCAAGTACAAAGTTCTGTTACACTATATTGATCCCATCGAAACAGCACGAATGCTCATTAGTGAGGAACTTGCGACTGTAGACTGTTTTAACTATTTTGGAAGTTGCATGACTAGCAACGTTTGTTTGAATAAAGAGTTCTCAGCTCGCATTTCCAGAGCTACGGTAGCTTTTCGTAACTTAGGTCTTCTGCGGCGTTAAACAGGTTTGTCTCTAAAGCTCAAGGGTAGAGTCTATGGAGCTACAGTACGCGCGAGTTTTACTGTACGGATGTGAAACCTTGACACAGAGAAAAGAAGAAGTAAGACGTCTACAAGTCTTCGACAATCGCTGTCTCCGCACCATCGCGGAGTTACTTGGCACCATCGGATACGTAACGCAACTATCCGTAATAAAATCTTTGATAGCGACGTAGATATCGAAAAACAAGTTAACGTGCATAGATTTAGCTGGCTAGGCCACGTATTGCTATAGGGAATTCATCGTTTTCTTAACGCAGTTTTGTTTGCCACTCCTTACTCCGAATGGCGTAGTTGTAAACGTGACCATACTATGACTTGGCTCAAGCAGATGAAGGATTTGACTGTTAAAATAGCTGCGGTTATTGCAATCCGTCTTCCTTGTTTGGATCCAAAAGATGAAATTTCACAGTGGCTTTTTAAGCATAGCGATATGGCCTAAAATCGTGCAGTACTTTGTGCTCTGCGGCTAACACCATGCTAAATTGATCGGCCAAATAGAGTGAGCAGGCTGCTGAAACAGGCTGGAGTCTCACTATTATTTCCTGTTCTGTTTTCTATCTCATATCTGTTTAGACCAGGGCAACGTGACAGTATCTTAGTCCACATGCAGTCTCTGACTGTGTGGCATCTTCCCTGAATCTCGCTTGTGCTTTCATACCATACCATATATCAGTGGCGGTCTTGTTGTAGACATCTTGGAGTGCTTGAATTATCTTGTCTGTTGTCAAGTGAAGTGGCGAAAAAAGCTTGTTATGATGCGTTACAGTGAAAACCACAAACAAACTGTCATGCTGATGTCGGTTTACTCGTTCACCTCATTTGCTTGAATGCATGTTTGATTCGAGTAGTGCGCCTGTGTCTGATATTTTATAGGTTTAGTAGCTTTTTAGGTACCTTCCCCATATCTTTTAGAATATTTTATTATGTCATGGTTGTAAAGCATTGAAGCACTTTGCACTTGTTACCAGTGTAATGCTGCCTGTGATGGTGATATGTACACGTGCAATCGCAGAAAAATGCGTCGAAAAAGTAGTCCAGTTGAACCTTACTAGTTACATTCTTTACTATATTTGCCAAGGATTTGTTTTGCAGGCAAGATGCATCTACCCTATTTACTATTTATATTTTTATATTTTCATTATCATATCTGCCTAGGCTTGAGCAATCTAACATTATCTTAGCCCATGTGCAGTCTCTAACTTTGCGGCACTTTGCCTGGATCAGGCTTGTGTTATCATACGGTACGAACACGAAACGCTTACTCTGAGTTAACACCGTTTTACTGACGCATACGGCACGTGTCATGGTATTAACAGGAATTCAGTTTAAAAGTGAAGCCAGCACTCCATTAAAATGGATGTTTATCTAAAGATCTTTTTCCCGGTCATTTAAATTTAAATATAGCGCAGTTGGCATGTAGCCTTGCTTTTTCCTGTCCTTGTGGTATATGTATGTATGAAATGTATGGAAGTATGTATGGAAGCACAAGCCTGATCCAGGCAAAGTGCCGCACAGTCAGAGACTGCACGTGGGCTAAGATACTGTCAGGTTGCCCAGGGCAAAGTGCCGCACAGTCAGAGACTGAAAGCACAAGCCTGATCCATGCAAAGTGCCGTACAATCAGACTGCACATGGGCTAAGATAATGTCAGGTTGCCCAGGCCTAGACAGATACTTATAGGATACTTATTGGTACTTATTGTGTTGTTTTTAACTTTTTTGTTTTTTTAACTTATTCTTTCAAAATGACGTTACTGATTTATTTATATCTCACGCTCAGCATTTTTCCAGATTTTCGTATGATGTTACAAGATGGGTCAGCCGAGGTACAAGAAGCCTTAATGAACCCTCAAGCCAGCGTTTCAAACATAACCTCAAATGTTCTATCATACGATCAAGCAGTGTCATGCAGTGCGCCTTCTAGGCCAAAATCGAATCCAGTCGTTCAAATTGAATTTTCTCTCTCACACATTTCTGAGGAATCTCGGCGATTCAACAGACCACTTAGTGCTCCATTGTTAGACAATCTCATTCAACCATCAACTGTGCTGACGAGCGAAACTTCAGCCAGCCTTGTGAACCACAGTTCTAACCGCATTGCATTCCCGTCTGTTAATCAAGCTGTTCCGGAAAATGAACTTATCATTGATGGTACAATACCAGAAGTCCTCCTTGAAGATTGTTCATCAATTTCTCCTGAGTTGGCTGTTTGTTCAACCGTTGAGCAGTTTTACTGTCAAAGTTTCTATGCTACTCAAGTTATCGTCCCTGTTTCACATTCTCCGTTGAATATATACACATCCCAAGATGAAGCAGGATGCTCTGATATCTTGGGCAACCCAAATCAACAGCTCGATCAGTATAATTCGAAACCATACACCTTTCAGCGTCAACCTCACGCTTTCAAACGGCCTCACTCAGCTATTGAATATGAAAATTCTAGTTTAGATTGTGAAGTGCCTCCTAAGCGGCCCGCATCTGCCCCAAGATATTCCCTTGTACAGTGTATAAATAGTTCCACTGTTGAGCAGCCCATGGTCCTCTCCAAAAACGATACAGGAGTTTCAATTCCACTTTCTGACGCACCTGTTTGCGCTCATGCTCCAAAATCTACTCTGGAGGCCTTGGTAGCCTCCGAGTCACCTCTTTTGTTTTTTCAAAATAGCTATTCAATCAGCACGGAAGTTGAGGCTAGTGAACCACTATGCGATTTTTTAGTTTCTCCTGAAAAGTCACGCTCATCTCCAATAGTGGTCTGTGATGTTCCTTCAGTTCAATATTCGTTGCCCACTGAAAGTGATACCGACTTCATCTCAACGGATTATGATGGACCGCCTACAGTCACAGCTGGATCAACAACGAACTCAGTTGTCTCTTCCAAATCTTTAGTATCTCTTGATTTGCTTGATGCCAACTGCAAATGTGATGGTTCTCAAGTTGGTAGTACAAAGTCGAATTCAACTGAATCACCCTCATCCTGCGAGCTTGACGGATTCACTGTGATTGGCGAAAACGTTTCATCATATGTTGAAGTTATGCGAACTTATGCTGCCCAGCTCTGCCCCGTTGATTGTGTAATATTAATGGAATGTTGCCGCCCGTTCAACAGTGATACACAGTTCATGAAGTATTTTCGTGAACAGTATCTCTCCCCGATTTTGAGGTGGGCATGTTATTTTTTACGTTTTAACATTATTTTCTGTGTTTCCTTGTAAATTAATGCACCTCTAATTATACATAAAATTACCCAGTGACTATTAATAAATGGTAAAAATATGTATCTGTATACCGTGCTTTTTAGTAACATGCCTTTATCCACCATGTAATAAATGATACTGATGTTCTTCTCTTCACGGAACTTGATTTAATGCTCAATTTAGTCGAGCACTAGGCTCTCCACCCCAGTTTGCATACACTTAACTTTCCTTAATATATGTGTTTTTCAATGTCATGGTTATATTGCAGTTAATTTAATATGTGATACCGTTGTGCTGCTGTTTTTGATGATCATTGACTATAGATCAGCATTTGAAGCATAGCCTGCTTCAATGTTTCACACTAATTTCTAAGTGTGAGCTGTTGTGCGACGCGTACTTGCAAGACAAAATGTACAATTTCAAACGATGTTGCTTAAAACTGAATTGCTTTATGCTATTGTTTTTTGCCATTTATAGCAAACTGAATGGCGGCCCTCCTCTGAACGCCGATTTCGGACGTGATGTAAGCTTCCGAACATCCATGTTGTCATTTTTATATTTATTATGAAAATGACTTCTATTTTTTCCACTTCGGTTCCCTATTCCAGGCTTACACCTCTCTGTACTCGTTGCACGGTTTTCACTGGAAAAAACCCGGCTCGCTAACAACATTGGTATCTGACACTCCGATAATCTACCGCATCCTAAAACGTATTTCCAATCTGCAACATGAACAACGGCATGCTACAGAGAAAAATGAATTTTTCGATGTTTTCGATCTTTTGCAAGCCACTGTGCACGCTTTCGATGCGATTGATCAGCTTCGTCGGGGTTTGTGCAAACAGGTGCAACGTCACTTGCTTCTTCTCACTGTTTCACCGATCAGTATAACACGTTTGTTCAAAGGTTCCACGCACGGGCCTTTGTCAGAACTTCACCGACGTCAAGTCGCCCTCACGATATTTTCCCCGATTCGTTCACCTAGTCTTTTTCAATTGTATGAGTTGGTCAACGGAGTTTCGCCGATTCCTTTCTACGATCCACGTTGGCAAACTGTGGCCCTTTCGCGTAAGTATTCACACATTGTTCATCTCTAGGTTTTGTTCCATGTTGATAATGAAAGATTTTTAGTGCTTTCGGTTCTGGCCAAGGTGAATCCTAATAATGTTGGAATGGTGTTTAACATTTGAACATAATGCTCTCAAGTTAGATTGCCACAAAGTTAAATTTTCAAATCACTTTTTAATAGCAAACCACGATGTGCAAACACCGACTCAGATATCGATTCCTGGTGGAGCGCTCTAGGGGCTTATGGATGACCAAAGTAAAGTGCGGGAAATATGAGAAACACCTTACTTCGCTTGCAACAGTTATCTCGAATGTTCATTGATATAATTTACCGAGTATATATTTGCTATGAATGCTAACCATTACAGTTATTACATAGAGACTGAGCGTTTCATCGCATACACCTGTCAAAAGATTCGCCTAAAATCTGCTTAAAAACCTTACGCGATATTGTTGATTTCGACAAATTGCACGAAACTGCTGGTGTAGTACAAGCTAAGTAACCGTTCTCAACCCGCTAACTGGAACATATTTTTACCAGCTTTCATGTCTCCGCTTCTACTCCTACTTTTTCATCACATTGTTAATTTTCTGTCTCAAAGACCACCATTTTTTAAAATGCGGCACAATAAATGTTTCTCATCCTCTTGCGAAGTTCTTCAAGATCATTTTTAGCACACATTTATTTTTCTAGGCCATTTGCGCTTTATTTATTTCCGATGTCGATTGAGGATAGATTTTTCAACCTCGTTTGCCTTCTCATTTGTTTTTCTCCACTATAACACCTCTAAACTCGGTTATTTACCAATTTTTTCTGTGACTATTTTTTAAAGTTGGATGCAACACCGTTTTTATATTTGGCGCAACGAAAGAGAGATTTTACTTGTTCAACAACGTAGCAGACGTGATCAAATGGTTTTTCTCCAGCTTTCTTCATTTGTTCCAGACCTGTGCTTCTTTATCATAAAACACCTAATCTTACTCAGTTATCATTATCCCTCGTGCTTGCTCTTCACAGCGCAGTTACTCGAAGCCGACTCTCCTGAAAAGCGCATCATCGGCCCAATGGCCGCCGAATTTCATGCTCAAGCTAAAGCACAACTTCTCGCCTCAGAAAAACGACTGCTGCAGCAGCAGCAGCAACCACAACAACGACACCATCGTCCTGAATCGCGAAACGCATCCGCCGTGAACAATTGCACAACCACGGAAGCATCTCCCACAAATCACACGTCTTATTTTTCTCGGGCGGAATCTCAAACGGACCCCACTCTTGGATCTGTGGCTGCAAGTCCTAATACGGCACATTCGGCTCCAGCTGGTGTTGCCATATCACCATTGATGAATAGTTATCAGGTTGGTTTTCACGTTATATACCTGTTTATATATATTTGCCTGAATTGATTTTCTGCTTTCGCTCGCGAATGCCCACAGGATAAGCTTGTAACACTTTAATCTAAAAGCTTGCCTAATATGCACGATATTTTAAGGATTTTAGCTTTTTATGCTCTATCGGGGCTTTTCATTTATTGTAATTTGTATCATTTGATGCATACCCGGCATTTACTTCTGCTTGACAGTCTCTCGTGTAAACCACATTTTATTTACTGATTAATTTTACAATTCAACAAGCCATCAAGCCGTTCGCAATTTTTAACCTATACTGCCATCACTTACATCTTATGAGCAGGTTCGATTTCTTTTCGGTTATCCTGAGCTTTGCTTCGTAGTTGAGCTACAACTAAAGTTGAATGTCATGAATAATAGCCATAGTGTTCAAGGAGATCAATAGGGTACCACAAGAAAATTCAGCCTTTTTCAATGATACTACCTTGTTAGATAGAAAGACTCCCAAACAAGGGCAAATTATCTAACGCCCAAATACATAATCAGTTCACAATCAGATCTGAAGTGCCACACGCATTGATACCGCAAGCATTCAGCGCATATTTCGGTTTCAGAAACCTTTCAGTAAAACTTCGAAATGCGTATGTAAACCCAAATAGCCCTATTTTAACCGAATAATAATAATAATAATAATAATAATAATAATAATAATAATAATAATAATAATAATAATAATAATTGTATTGTATTCCAGTCAATTTCATATACATACACACACGTATATTTGCATTTTATTGCTGTATGCAAATATTAACTATGATATCAATAAACTCGATGTTTTAACTCGAATGTTCCTTATAGAACCTTTCCACTGGCTCGCCCGCATCACAAGTACACCGTGGCCTTCGCGCCGCAGGACTCAGTTCCACTCCACCGACCTACGTCGCCCGATCCGTTACAACACGAGTTGGTTGTGACAGTTCTCGTATTGAGGTGAACCACCATTTTCATCGATTTTTATTATTATTGCTTTTTCTGGTGATTCGTCTTTGTTAGTATTCATTCGATTTCGGTTAAGTGCATTTCATCAGTTTACTATTCATTGTATTTATTTGTTATTTGACACTAGATACAATGGTATCATTTTTACTATAGCAGCCGCATTCGGTTCATGCAATAAATGCTCCATACAACTCACTATCTACCGGAAATTCCGGACCGAATTCTGTGGATCAGTTTGGTCCTGGCAGCGCCTACGGTTCTGACTCGGTGGCCACGCCCCAAGGTGCGGTTTCCACCAATATCATGTCGCCACAACAAATTTGCGGAACGAATCAACTGAATACTGGGCAACTGCATTCGCCAGTCAACGGTGCCATGCAACCGTTTTCTGGACCCTATCTACCTTACGCACCTTACAACCAGCAATCGAATTTCGACGGACAACGTACATCTCAAGGCCCTCCTTCATCTCCCAGTACCTTCCGCCCTCCATCCAATGCCGCTCCTTCTCCTACTGGCCAATATGCAACCTACAACCCAGTTCCCACTGGTGGTCTTCCGTCACCATCTACTGGTCGTGCCATGAACAGACAATATTCTCCTCACGTATCAGCGCAAGCCGCGCGACGCATGTCCCCTCACCCCGGAGCGCCTATGATTCCGAATCCAGTAAGTTAATCACAATTGTTCTCAGTTTTTCACTGTATCCAGGTATAAACTGATAAAAGTTGGTCGCTGTACATCTAGTGGATTCTTCCAAGGAGTATTGCATGTGGCTCAGGCAACTATCGATGTTTGGGTAACGGTTTAATCGTCCAAACGCCATATTCACCTTCACATTCAATTTGACTTATTATGTGTTATCTGCTTTAAAACATTCATCTCTAGGCACTCCCTGTATCATCGGTTGTGTCAATGCCTATTTGCACAATGCTTTTGTCACACACACACACACCGATAGCGTCTTGGCATATGAATTGCCAGTGCTCATGATTCTACTCGAAAACTCACCTCAAACTCATTAGCCATATTGCATTGCGCACAATCTTCCAGACTATTGATGTGCTCTGTTTGATTCTACCCGTATGTAATTTGTCTTAGACTTTCCATTAACTCGTGTCTATCATAAAGGAATTCATCTGTTACGCTGTCAATACGATATCGATATAGCATTCGTTGCTGCTGATTTTTTTATCCAAGCACAATCCTCCCTCAAACGAGATTGCCAGGCCCCGTTCCATGACTCCAGTGAATGCTCCTATGGTTAATCCGACGAGCAACACGTCTTCTTGTGCCCCCGTCTCAGTTGGATGGTGTTCCAATAGCATGATGCAACAGCAACTGCAGACTGACAGGACGCTTTCCAACGTGAACGAATTCAACGTTTCTCCGGTTCGACAACCTGCACCTCAGATGTCAGCGGTCCATCGTGATCTCGCGACTTCGGTCGATCAGAGACGGTGAGTGAATTAAGTGAATTTCCCGCATGCTAGTATTTCGCGTTAACCTATTTTTGATCCATCTTACCGCTACCAATTATATCATACAACGCAGCACGCATTCAAACCTGCTATAATATTTCGCACATTAGACATGTTTCACAACAGCATTTTTCAACTGCGCTTTGTATAAGGCGTTTTTGTTTTCAGTTGTCATTCATGCGCTACGACCGCGCGTGGCACAGTACTTTGTGCTGTGCGGCTAACACCGTGCTAGATTGATTGGCCACGGGTAGTGAGCTGCATGCTGAAACACGCTGGAGTCTCACTACCATCTGTATTCTCTATTTCTCATATCTGTCTAGGCCTGACAGTAACATCGCACACATGCAGTAACTGACTGTGCGGCACTTTGCCTGGATCAAGCTTGTGCTTTCATACCATACCATACCGCGCGTGGTGGCATCAGCTTGGCAGTTTTCTCGCTTTTCTTTATGCCGTGCCATGTTTTGTTGTAACGAAATTTGTAGAGAAACAAGATCAAACGTGATCATTCGTGAAGTAACTTTCATTGAATTCGATTTTAAACGGTGGTTTATTATCCTAGATCATCCTCGCTTTAGATATAGCCAGTTAGTTGAAAAACACGTATTGGTGTTTCTTGTAAATGTATGAATTACCAGGACCAAATTTTTATTTGTCGAAACGTTTCGCTGCTCCCACAACCCAAAAGTTCTTCAAACTGCTGGATTTGCAAACGTATGTGCTTTTGAGATGAGCGTCAGTTTCACGATTATCAATGTGTGATTTAAATATGCTCCTGTAGCAGACTATTGTCTCTACACATTCACCATTGTACACGTCCACCTTTGGCTAACACACGAGTCAAAGGTCAACCAACGTCACGTGTACAATTATGGATCTTCGCGCTCGGTCAGCCATATCGACCACCTTTCAAATACACATTCAAATGGTGCGAAGCAACGGGCAATCGGATCAGATATAATAACACGGACAGGCAGCGAACAACGACACTGCCTCTGTACTCCGATCCATTCTTTCTGTTTTCGTTTCAACCAATGTACAGAACAACACCACCGTTCTGAAAAGATAAGATTCGGCGTACCAGTGTTGTTCTATGAGCCAAGACGTGGGGGTTCGAAAGCGAAGCCGACGCTAGGAGCCGCTATCATGAAGCACCGCTAGGGCCGTAACCAAACTCCTTTTTACAGATATCTTTTCAAATTGGGCTAGGTTTTGTATACGTTTTTTTTTTTAAATACACCATGAGCATTTTACGATGTTACTTTTGTTTATTCCTTCCCAAATCGTTTCTCTATTCCATTAGATCGGAATTCGCAACGCAGCCGAATAGTGCCTCGCAGTTGGTTAGAAGGCCGCATCCTACGTCATCGACAGAGTTGTCTCAACTCGGGAGAGCAATCATTTGGGAAGGCGAAACTGTGATTGTTGATTCAAACGTACCTCCTGTACTATCTTCGCGGCTGAGCATGCGTTTGATACTTGATCAATCTGGAACCCATGACCTCAGGTTAGTGTTCCGTCCAAACTGTTTGGTTTTCCCCTCCTTGATCCTTTGTGCAAAAGTTTGTTCACTTACGTTATCACGATTTTTCGAGGAAAGCGTAGTCCGTTACACAAGGCAGTCGAAGCTTCTTAATGTATTGCACTCAATCACTTAAGTGTGTTTTAGCTATTCACGCATCGTCATTCATCGTTGACAGCATTACACCAGTAACAAGTTTCGAGTGCTTAACTTCCTTACAACCATAACATAGTAAAAAGTTCTAAAAGATATGGGGAAAGGTGGGTCCTAAAATGTTTCCGAGCCTATAAAGGAATAGGCACAGACACACTGGGATGAAGTGCCTACACCTCGAATCAAACATGCATTCAAGCATGTGTTGGGAACCAGTAGAGCGACATCAGCGTGACTGCTTCCTTGCGGCTTTCACGGTCACACTTCACTTGACAACAGACAAGATTAATCAAACAATCAACATGTCTACAACAAGACTGCTAGTGAGTTGAGTGAGTTTGTGCGACTATCTCCTCTTGGAGGATGAGTCGGCTTCAATGAAGATTCTTCGGAATTTGAATACAAAGCGGCGTCCCCAGCACCACTCGGCGTTTGTTCAAGTCAGCTTCTCTAGCCTTTGCACAACCAAGTGCGACCTGCAAGGCAGTAGGGAGTTGACAGAAAGAGGTGGTGTGCATCAACTAACAGCCGCAGATTTTTCCTCAGGGTTTTCTACCGAAGCCTTTCCCGCGATCGGGTATCCGCAAGACAGCGGAGGTTGAAAATCAGGGTTTTCCTTCCCTTCGATGAAATGCCCTCCCAGGCTAACGAGCTATATCTGCCCGAAGCAAACTGGTTTTCAGGCGCCAGTCACTCGCCCTCGCCCCTTTTCCTGTTAGTAGAAGCAGTTCCGCCGGGCTCGGGGAGCCACTCGAGCAGGCCAGAAGCTGGACTTGGTTGTCAGAGGCTATTTGAGACGCGCGCCATATGGGAGCATTTTATAAACAGTGGGAGCTTATCCCCACTGCCACCCCCGGCTATGACAACCTTCGGAACACGATTTTGAGCCATATTATCAAGGGTGAGATGCCCTCTCTCTCTTGGTCCCCAACATAGGAGATGGGTCGCACCAACCTCAGCTAGTTTAACCGTCAAAGCCGTCATCTGCTTAAGCTATTTACGTAGTAGACATTGTGATTCATTGCCGCAGTTATGTTGCTGCTAACAATAAAATAATGGGGTCATTGACAACTTTGCTGTTGTTCAATTGTTCACAATTCTCACCGTGTTCACCTGAAACAGAGCCCAAATGGGTTGTCGTTAACTATCTCATAGCAAGAACTTACTAGAGTCTCATGTCCCAAAATACCTTCTTTTTTCTATCTACTGCACATCTTTACAGTCCACCCAATCTATCACAATCTGTTGCGTTTAGTCCGACACCAGCATTGCGTGTTAAATCGATTAACACCGTGCTTATTTTGATTGGCCACCTGTAGTGAGCTCCATGTTGAAACACGCTGGAGTCCCGCTACCATTTCTATTCTAGTTTCATATATCTGTCTAGGCCTGTGCAACCTGGCAATATCTTAGCCCACGTGCAATCTCTGACTGTGCAGCACTTTGCCTGGATCAAGCTTGTACTTTCATACCACACCAACATTGCGCGTTTTTCATTTACTAAATTACAATTACGTATTGAAGCTTGCTTTTCATGTATTTAAATCTAAACATTACTTGTTTAATCTTGAAAATTCATAGCTCCTCTTGAATTTCAAGTCACGCACACACCGTTTATCCGAATTGCAATTGTCTCGCATCAAATTCGTTCGTTTTCGATTAGCTTCAATCTGTCACACCACTGAGACTCGCTCCATTGTGAAACAAAACGGTCCGCTTCGATTTGTGACACATTTCGATAAGTGGAGGCGGATTTGCACTTGTCATCCTTTGTCACAATAACCGTTGTTTCACATACAGCTCTTACTTGCACGTAATCTGTCAGCTCTCGCGAGCTGTGGCGTCTTTCCATTCTTCACGCAATCGCCAACAGTGTTGGATTTTTGCTGCGCACTTTAAATTCGTACTACTTTATTTGAAACACATTGACACAACATGAGATTGCCGAAACTACATGATGCATCCATTTAAAATTACAGGGTGATAGTACTGTGGTATCCTAGCTGGTACTATCATATTCCAAGCTAAAAAGGAGTCCAGTTCGCTGTTTTTGCGCTTGGGCTATGTAGATTTTTCCAAGATAATGTTAGCAAGGCAAAGAAAGTTGCAGGATTGTTCCTTCTCGATGACGTCGGTTTCATTTACCAACACATTTGAAACGCCACCTTCTGTTTTGCGCAACCTATCTGCTCGAAGCCTTCTGGTGACTGTTTGTTTGTTGAACGCTAAAACACGGATTGTCACACAAGCAATCTTGTTTGTAGGCTAAGTTATATTTACATCTATGCAATTGTGCAATACTCCTGCACGAGCCAGGTAACAGTGCTAAATTGATTTGCCACCGGCAGCTGGCTGTATGTGGAAATGCGCTGCAGTTTCACTGTCATTATCCTTTATTCATGCATGTCAATCCCTGCGGAACCTGTCAATATCTCAGCCCACGTGCTGCCTATGAATGTATAGCACATTGTCTCTCCATTCGTGTGATCTCACGAACATCGTTCACATTTTCACGGTGTTTACTCCGAATTCGGACACAACCTCTGACAACGAAGTCCAGCTTTTTGCCTGTACAAGTTGCTTTCATGATCTCGACGGAATCGCTCTTACTGACACGGGATGTTAAGTCGGGTGACTGGCTTCTAAAACCAGTTTGCTCATGGCTGGTGGAACTCGTCTTCTAATCGTGTCGTTCCATCTAGGGAAAGCATAGCCTGATTCCCAACCCTCACTGCCTTGTGGTTTACCCGGTCGCGAAAACGCTTCTGGAGAAAAAATCCAGAGCGAAATCCTATAGACTAGTTGTTAGGGCACTGCGCCTTCTTTTTGTCAACTCCCTTCTACCTTGTAGGTTGCCATTTGGGAGGTTCACTGGAGTGAACGCCAACTGGTGCTGGAGACATCACCTATATCGTATTTTCACGAAACTTCACGATATTGTTTCTTAACTTTTTCTAGGTATTAATCAAGCACTCCTAGGGCCAGCATCTCGTACATTTATTGCAGTTCACGGAAAACACGTTTTCATTGGCAGGAAATTTTTATTCAAACGTTTAAAATTTTCAATAAGATATACGAATGAGACTGGGTTTTCGTGCCGTTAATCGACCTTCACTTTTGTCCACAGAAGCGAACTTATTTATAAGCTGACGTGTGATGTTGTTCCTAGACATGGACAACTTACATGTGGTGTGTCTCACGGGACCACCTTTTACCTAACTTTACGCTAGCGATTGTTGTTGTTGTTGGCCTCCTTCGGTCGATGTCGACCATGGATGTACATCACAATCGCATGATGGGTTCATGTTTTACAGCTTTTTAAATGACTAAACAGTCCGATTCGGGAGGAACAATCTCTCCCGCTACCGATTCCATGCACGATTACATCACAAGACTAGATTCAAACGAAATAGCGAGCAATCAGATAGCGCGCCCGAGGACTAATCTACACTCAATGTGCCTGAGCCTAGGAAAGAGTTTGGTAAACCGTTAGTGGTAATCCTACTGTAGCGATTTATTGGTTACTGCCCGCAACGGGAGGTAATCTAGCCTGGTTTATCAAAGAACCACTTCATATCTGCGTACATGGTGCATAATTGGAACTCCTCTGGATTTCTTAGTTATTTTGTTGCATTTTGCTAGCAATCGGATGCACTTTTTCCCAAATTACCAACAAGAATACAAACAACTAAAAATACGCTAGACATGTTTAATGATCCTTCCTTCGTGTATAAAACCGTCTCTTAAAACAAGTTCATTCATTGATGTTTTTGATAAGGATTTTCTTTTTAGAACAGTTATCTAGGGTCCATATTAGAAAGTCCAGGGCATAATTCCCGATTGTCCTTCGTTCCAAATGAGTGTTGAATTATATGTTTGGTACTCTCCTTTGTCGTAACTATTCTAATACTGCACTCTAACGCACCCAAGGAATTTGGTTCGTTGTAAACCGTGACCATCTACATCTCTGCGTTCGTTTTCATGTATCCGCCTTATGTAATCGAACATTTATCGTTAATTCATTCGTATCCTGCTACATCCTTGCAGCTTGCCCCGTTTCCGGTAAAAATTACACTGTTCCGTGTTGATTCTCATGATCGCTAACCTTGTATTTCAGCCATTTAAACATGCAATTCTGGGGACCTACTGCCCAGATATCCATTATTCTTGCCCATCGGGACAGCGTTCTTGTTCATCGGCTTTCGAGTATGTTCCCCGGAGGTTACCTTTTGGCCCGAGTCTTGGTCGATTTACCGGTCAGTCCCACAAGTGTATATCTCTAATTTTATCCGAATAATTTCCCGTTTAGCAATCAACCATTCTTACGAAACAAAGCTCCGTTTTCGCGCGTGTGTAAAAGTACACATTTTTCTATTCTGGCCATATTTTCGTTGAACTGACTTGTAAACCAAAGAATTTATCTAGGCTTTCTAATTAATTTGCGCTCACGAAATTCATTGACCCAGGGAAGCTTTCAGCTATGATCTCAACCCGTTTTGTTGTTCTTTTATCCTGCACTTACACTGCACTAATGCTTTCGGGCTGTTTGCTCTCATCAGCAACATTAGGCTCTCCGAGCTCCATAACGTGCTGTACCGTCGGTAAAGTTCAGCTGTGATATCATTTGTGGATTTAGTTTGTAGAACGAAACTGTGTAAAATTTGATTAACAAGTGATTATTGCTCAAACGCCGTCAATATAGGTGTTTAGCGATGACCCGATCATCTACCTCTCGTTATCTTAATGATTCTTGGATTGTGTCTTTCCAGACATTTTCATTCCTTATCATAGCCACTTGGGCCTAGAGCGTCGGTGCTTATCTTCGTTTTTACCATAAAGCTGTACAGGGTGTTCGGCCCGCGCAGGTCATTTTCAATTATTGTTTGCAACCATTTTACGGATGAAGATCTGGGTTTAGCCCTTTTCCCGACATGTGCAACTACTGTCCCTTTCCAGACTGAATGAAATCACATGCCGGATCCAGGCAAGGTGCCGTACAGTCATAGACTGCACGTGGGCGAAGATACTGTCAGTTTATGGTATGGTATGAAAGCACAAGCCTAATCCAGGCAAAGTGCCGTACAGTCAGAGACTGCACGTGGGCTAAGATACTGTCAGGTTGCCCAGGCCTAGACAGAAATGAGTAAAGAAATAGAGAATACAGATGGTAGTGAGACTCCAGCGTGTTTCAGCATGCAGCTCACTACTAGTGGCCAATCAATTTAGCACGGTGTTAGCCGCACAGCACAGAAGTGCTACACGATTGCACATCCGTGCAGGTCTAAGCAGATATGAGAAAAGAAAATAGAAATGGCAATGAAACTCTAGCTCCCCATCATTAGCAAATTCATTTAGCACGGTGTTAGCTACCCAGCACAGAAAATACTGCACTATTTTGCGTCCGTGAATCCTTTCTAGACTACGTAAGCCAAATGGCATCTTCGTAATCTTTCTGCTAATTGATAGCTACGCTTGCATTCATTTTATGTTTCATTTGATGAATCTCTAACACCTACAATATTACACACCGTCCTGTTTTCACGATTGCTTTTACCTGGTCTTGTTTCATCTCCACACACCATACCTCGATAGCAATCCGAGGAGGCATATTCACTCATTTCTGCGTTATCGGCCATCAATCAGACCGCATTGCCTCTGGGAATTCTCTCCCCTCCGGTTTCAAATCTACCGAACCCACCACTGCCTCCTGGTGCAATCTCATTCGTGTGTCTTAGTTACAGTATGCAACGGAACAGAATTTATGGTCAGTTTCTTCGTCTAATTTTCTTGTTAAATCAATATCCCGTATTCGGTCGATTCAAGAATATTTTATCATAATCGCTACCTCAACGGGTTCATTACAACGGTTCAACGGTTGACTCCCGGTGTTTTCTAAACGCTTTGTCAGGTCCCTTCAGCTTTTCGGTGATGAAATTATTGCCACGTCCAGCAGACCAATAAAAACACGATGAACTTATTTTCTCGTAGTGTGTTTCGTTGTGGACTTGGTTGCAGCAGCTTACCAGATGATCACGATTTGCATATCAGGCGAGATGTTTAGCCATCGTTTCGCTCATTCATAAACTGCAGTGTGGTTTGAATTGAATTGAGATAATGTTCCATAATCATCATCAGCTGTCGTTCCCCTTCGTGCGTTTCAAATCAGCTGCGTCTGCTCACTGCTATCACGGAAACCCTGGCAGTTTCCAGTTCAACTTGCTGTTTTTGTTTGGACATTCCCTTAGTCCACTGGACACCCGAGTCTAGATTTCTTCAGCTTATTCAACTTATCCTGCGAATCTCACACTCGCTTGCTCGTTTCGAATAGGCTTTGATCAATCGTGGTTTTTGCTACCGTCATGTGATCGGTGATTGGGTTGACAACCGGTGCTGGATGTTTCGTTACCCTAGCAATTTGCATAATGAATTGAAACGTGATTGTTTTTGTCGACTAAAATCGACTCGGGTTTCCCTCGGACGTCTCACACTTCTCTCGGTCCTGATAACCGATTTAGGAACATTGGAACGATGGCTGTAGCGAGTGAACAAGTATTAAAATTGGTAACAATGCCTTTGGAATCACTGTTCGTACAGCGAACCATACAATGTTCCACTGCATAATCACATTGATTCCTGGTGAAGCATTGGCCAGTCCACATCCTATTTTCAATGGTTTTATTCAGAAAGATTCAAGCAGATTCAAGCGATTCTCCGTTCTTATCGTTCTGACGACACTGCGTTTCGTGTTTTGAGCTTCGGCACTATCAATACTCATTCTGCTCATCATTCTCCACAATTAAACCATGCCAGCGAGCATATACACAAGCAAATGTAGCAAGTAGATTTTGTCTTTACACCACACGTGGTTCAACACTTTTTCGGTTCATTTGCTGCTCTGTTTCCTTATTTCTAAACGATAAAACGTACAAAACAGATAAACAATACTCGAAGCTGCTTTGACACAATTTATTTCCATTTGCATTCGTAGTTCTATCGGTTTCCAGTGCACTTGCTAGAATGGTCTTCAGAATACCATCCTTCCATCCTTTGAATATTTTCGGCTGCGCTCCACCCTTAATGGAGCTTCACATTCACCATAAATCTGCTTAGAAAGACGGTAAAACATTTCTATAGAGAGAATGATGATCAAAACCAGTATCTGGCTTTTCTGGCCGCATGTCTCGGCATTCTGGGACACCGTAATTTTCTAATGATTGGTTGCTTCGCGCAAGGTTCATAGTTATGCGTGTTCAATCGTGATCTGAATCCTTAACTGATTGAAAGACATCGATATTACTGGTTACAGGATGTCTCTCACATCGTATTCGGTATACAGTCTCTGTGCTTCTATTGGGTCTTCTACTCGAAAGGATGTCGATTAATCTAGTTCTATTGGTATGCGGTTCCAAAGGTTGTTATAGCCAGAGGTGGCAGTGGGGATAAGCTCCCACTGTTTATAAAATGCTCCCTATGGTACGCGTCTCAAATAGCCTCTGACAACCAAGTCCAGCTTCTGGCCTGCACGAGTGGCTCCCCGTGCCCGGCGGAACTGCTTCTACCAACAGGAGAAGGGGCGAGGGCGAGTGACTGGTTGCCTGAAAACCAGTTTGCTTCGGGCAGATGGAGCTCGTTAGCCTGGGAGGGCATTTCATCCAAGGGAAGGAAAACCATGATTTTAAACCTCCGCGGGATACCCGATCGCGGGAAAGGCTTCGGGAGAAAACCCTGAGTAAAAACCTGGAACAGTGTCTGGTAGACCACCTCTTTCTGGCAACTCCCTGCTGCCTTGCAGGTTGCACTTGGTTGTGCAAAGGCTAGAGAAGCTGACTCGAACAAACGCCGAGTGGTGCTGGGGACGCCGCTTTGTACCCAAATCCCCAAGAACCTTCGTTGAAGCCGACTCATCCTCCAGGAGGAGATAGTCGCACAAAAGTAAAAGTATTGGTATGCCCTTATCCCAACAGAATTGATGTTTTAAGAGTTTCGCCGATAATCTAAATCGTACGGACGCATATCGGAAAATATTTCGAAACCAATCACAGTCTACCATCTATTGCGACGTGATCAATCTGTGTTCATTGTTGATCGCAATCAGGCACCATGATACACACTAAACTACAGGGCACTAGTATTCCATCATTTTTGTTAGAACGTATACTGCCTGCACGATTGCACGTCTATCTGTATTAGTTTTTGGTCCAGAAAATTTACTTTGAGACCCCGTTTCTGCTTCGTTTATAAAATAAACAAAATAACACTCGTATTGACCAAATTGGGGTTTATTATTTGGATGGACACATGTATTCTGTTTTCTGTCTTGAAAACGCCATCCATGCCATCCTGTACTTCACTATCCAATCCCAGAGTAATTCTTCTCTCGATTGGTCATCACGTTCATTATGAACTCTCAATGTAGAGATACTCTTCGATGGGTTGTTTTAAATTTTGTACCGATTCGTGGTTAATTTATCCTGTCTATCTGTCTTGCAAATGTGGCACACGTTCAACCCAAAATGTGCAGTTCTGTGGCCGATAAGTGTTACTAACCCCCTAGTAACGGGTTAGCACTTACCAATCAATTGTTGAATCGCTATGTGTAACGTGTTCATCGATCTCTGTGTGTGTGTGAATTGTAAGGTTACGTTTCTGTGCTTATCGAGTTTACACCATCGTCAACGCTTTGTGTTTACATTCATACGTCAACCTACAGCGATGCCCACGAACGTGATTTCGATCGTTGCTTATCGTTCACCAATGCTAGTTTTACTAATATTACAGCGCCAACATTGTTTCCCAATCACCGGTGTCTTATTCTTGTCGCGTCAACATTACTTGCAATCATCTAGTAGAACAAAATTTATATCCAACTCCAGATTATCTAGTTTAGTGGTTTCCAATACAGTCTTGTAATTGTAACAACCTTGAATGAAAGCAAACCTCTTCGCTAGCTACCGCTGGATAGAATTAGCAATTGATTTTTCACCATGACCCTTTGGTTTACTGTCAGCAAGTGAAATTTTGACTGTCATCATTCACTTGCATACATGAGTTCGCATGTGCTGCGAACGTAACCGGTTGTTTGTGTCCAATCGGTGAACAATATTCTTAGCCCGCCCGGGATTTGTCAGGTCTGATGAAGCTTCTGTGTCAGAATCCAAACGTTAGTAACCGTTCTCTGTCGCAAAGCTTTCGAGCCCCTTGCAATGTGAGGTTTTATATGCAAAATCTACCAACAGCAAGATCATAATCTAACCCTTAGCCACGAATCCAAGACATTCGCTTGTTAACCGTTTTTCGTAAATTCCGCGTGGCGAATGTTTTAATTTCATCCCATTGGCTGTTTTCGTTCTTCCCACACGATGGTTGGCTACCCGTAGCGGTTTGCTCGCCTTTTGTATGAATGTGCGAGTACTTATGAGCTTGTGTTGTCCATCTAAGTGCAACGGTACATTGATCCATGCGGCTAAACGTTTGCTTTGCACTCCAAACGAACTAGTGCACTGTGCTTGTCCTTGCGCATTAATCGCTTCCTGTGGTGCGCTATTTATTAAAGATTGCGCAGCAATGAAATACCATTTATCGCCTGCTGACAACTAAGACCACCGGCTTCCCGTCATCGATATTTTCGTGAACTCAAACGTATCGGATAATGTTGCTTCGATATTCATTTCTTGAGACACAATCCATTAGCTGAACACAGGCTTCACTCTTTTACTTCGCAATTTTTTGTTCAGTATTTCCAACCAGACCTGACCTGGGGGGCTAGAAAGTATCCTAGCTACGCATTGCGTTAAATCGTGCTTTTCTTTACCTGAAAACAAATCATCCCGTGCTCATTCCATCTTATCGCCAAAGGCTGTTTTACCTTACAGCACATTATTGCGTGTTCCAAAAATTTCAACGAATTTTGAGCTCGACTGTGTTGTGGTTCATCAAGTGTGTTAGCACTTCGTTTTATCTTTCACCCCACTAAAATAAATAATTATTCAGCCCAATGTGTTTGGTTTTCGTTCTTACAATATCACATTGACAGGATGCTTTTTCACAAACAATCATTGCCTGTTGATTACAGAAGATCGCAAGCAGCGTTATTGTGATGATCTACGACTTCATTACAGCAGCCCGTTGTCGGTACCATTCTATATCGCTTGGTTTAATGGGTCGGGAGCTCGGTATAACCGTCCAGAAGACATCGATCAACACGATCATCACCTAAAACTTTTCATGCACAATCACTGATACTCAACACATTTATTGCTCACTGAATCAGTAAAGCCGCTTTAACGAAGGGTTTCCTACATCTTATCATGTTACAATATTTTTTCCTGGGTTTAGTTTACCGTCCTGTATAGAAAAATCGAGCTTTCAGAATGTATTACGTCTATTCGTTGGCTTGAGAAACGGAGTGCCGCTGTTTAGTTTTGTTCATCTCCGTTGTAATATCAAATTTACGTGTTTATCCGAACATTGTACGGATTTGCAATCGTGCTGTAATGAAGTACCACACGGATACCACCATGCTCCATTGATTCGCCAAGGGTCCTGAGCTGCATGTGAGATCACGTTGGATTCTCATGGCCATTTTCTCATTTTGTTTTACCTCTGTTTGTGCCCGGGTAACCTGTCATTATCTTAACCCGCGGGCAGTCTTGCCTAGATGCCCATAGTTATCCAAACTAAAACGGTTGCGTTGTTTATTTCCATATCCACTCGTCAGGTCTCATTCCCTCGGATTCCGAGCAATTTCGTCAAGATCTTACGCCACGGAATTATGGCAAACCTGCTTCAACCAACGCGTTGCCTGAGTCTGTCATGGCCGGTCGTGTACCCGTGCCACAATCGATCAACGTTCGTGCGCAATCGATGCAGGAGGAACAATTTATCACTCGTTCCCACCAACCGTTGCCTGGCTCGACTTTCGTGTCTCCTAACCAAACAGCCTCTCACGGTGGACCACCCAAGGTTAGCTAGAGTTTATCAGTGTTGATCATCTATCTAGTGATTTCAATGTACGATTGATTTCTTCTTTAATTTGACCCTAACCTGACCTTAATTTGTTTTACTCTGGTAAGTGGTCTAGTATTAGATGTACAGCATGATATGCTAGGCGCAAAATTTTGCATTTGTCTAATGAGCACATTATGCGAATCATTGTTATCGTGACTTACTTTTTCATTTGCGTTGCTTACCCTTCCCGAGTCCTGAATTCCAGGGGGTAAGGAATGGCAATGTGAGTTCCGCAAAACATTGTTCCAGGAATTTATGTTTCGGACTATATAGTATGCATAACTTAGCTTCCCTTTCATTCACTAACCTCTGCAATTAAAATATCACACGTGTAACACCTTTTAATAATTGTTCTCAAACGGTTGTGCCAACCATTCGACATGAAAGAATAAAGTTTGCCCGTTCCCTCGCGCACAGCTGTCTCAATTCCTAGAACCACTTCTGCTGAGAACCGATCTTGATTGTTCATCAACTTGTGGTGTATTATTTGATAATGTGCTTCTATTAGGATCACTCTTTTGTATCTGCGCCTTGGCTGGCCTCATAAATCGATTAGAATAATCTTCCTTTGGCAAGGGAACATTTGAGTAAGACGCTGAAACCAAGCTGGTCTCTCTAACCGTCAAATACCCAATGTGGCATGTGTTCACGTTCCCTGCACTTACACTCCACAATCGGTTCGGGCTGTTTGCCTTCATCACGCAGCGACAGTAAGATCAGTTTTAGTTAGCTTTGATACAGTGGTAAACCAAAGGTATACTCGAATTCCACTGCAAAGTAGGGTTCGTACAAATTACCAGGATGTTCAAATATAGAATCAAAGTTATTCCTGGTCAAGCACTCAAAGCGCTTTTAAACGACCGATATATTGTGGCGTGCACATCCCCATCACTTACACGCCACAATCAGTTTCTCGCTGTTTGCCGCTTGACTCAGAATCATTTTATGATTCTGTATTTGCGTATCGTGGTTCTCTGTAAGAACCCTGTTTAGCGGTCAAATAAACAGTTTTATGTGGACGCCAATATGGAACTCGAACTGTCTTTGTTACTGATTACACTGTTCAGTTGCTTATGCCTCGTTTGATTGTAAACGAGTTGAACCTCGAACGGTAGATTTGCCCGATAAAGTTGTAATTTTTCGCATCCATGACCGCATCCCAAATCGCTTAATCATACGTACGCGAATCTCATCAACCGCTATGTTGCCGCTACATGAGGCTAAACAAACCAAGCTGTCTCTCCTCGCGAGTTTTTTTATTGTCGATTACAAACCTGAGACGTGGTCAAAACAATTAAGTTTTGATATCTATGTCGTACCAAGAAGCACACACATTGGTATGCTAGCTTGTCACCATCGTAATTTAATCTAATCGTCAATGTAAACTGAGTGTTTCACTTTGTTTTGTGCATCTAAGTTGTTTACCACACCCGTTCCACTTGATAGCCGCGTGGTGGTCATATTTGACGGGACGTTGCTAATTGCTATTATGGTTTCGAACGTGACATGCTACTTGTGTGAGCGCATTCATTGATTTGGTTGCGCACGTACACGAGCCCTCGCGTTCACACACGCTCATGTTAATTGTGACAATTTGTCCAATAGCTGGTGTTCTAATCCGCTTTAGCTTCTTACTCTCTCTCTCTCTCTGTCTCGGGGTGTGTGTGTGTGTTCGATAGCGGTCATTTTTTGCACACGGCCCGCCCTTCATTTCGTTGCTCTAATTCGTTGATTGACGTCATGAGCACGCTTTCCAAAACGAACCTGTTTCTTCAACTGACCACACACTCGCCCGCTCGCTCGCTCGCTTAATACTAGTTGCTCGTCAAAGCGTTTGTCGTGTTATTTGGCACGATAGTCGCGCGTCGTTATCTGGCAGGTTGTCATTTGAAACAATTTGGTCTACGCTGAAAATCTGTAGAGCGAGAGTAGGCTCAATTCACATTGTTCTAGCGTTAAAACGGACCATCGGGTGTGTGTGTGTTTGTGTTTGTGCGGCGTATTGATAAACAACGAAGCGGTAACAACAATTGTCACGATGCTGTGTCGTCGTGATCGTTTGTGCGTTGTGACAACCATAAACGTTTTCAACGATGCAGTTGATTAAGAAGGACTTCATTGTAATGCCACGTTTAGCTCGATATTTGTATCTTCATTTGCCGCTAAGGATATAAAACCACGCAGCTTAAAACGGCATGCTTGTCCCATTCCCAACCAAAAGGCTAGTGTTTATTTGACCTATTCAGGTTATTTCGTTTTGTTAATGTGAACTCAATCAGCATCAGTAAATTGGAATTAGGATTTAACGCCAAGGGTATTTTAAACACCTCGCAATCCCAAAAGTAACGCAAACCTGTGCAAGTTTGATGTATGAAAACACAAGCCTGTTCCAGGCGAAGTGCCGCACAGTCGCAGACTGCACGTGGACTAAGATGCTGTCAAGTTGCTCAGGCCTAGACAGCCATGAGGAAGAAAATAGAAATGTGCAAGAAAATGTTATAGCTAACACGGTCACAGGAAAGCACCCTCTACGGTTGCAAAATAACTTCTCGGCTGTCTCACACGGTTTAACCTCACTGTTCAACATTTTGCTCGTTTTATTCAGGTCGCTCAATCCATGCAGTACCACTCCGACAATCCAGCAATGGTTTCAGCGTCTTACAACATGACTCCGATGAAATCGCACGAGAATCCCTCGCTCCACCGCGCCCGCGATCCTTCCAACGATGCACAACCACCACCCCAATGGATGGGGGCTTCACAACTGGATTCTCTCATCCGTGGTCCGGCGCCTAATACGGTCTATCCAGCGCAAATGCTCAAGACAGGAAAATCTATCCAATCTGGTCAACCAACCATTGCCATGGGACCGGTAAGCCCTGTCTCCGATGTCGATGTATACGTTGAAAAGTCGTTAGCGTCATACCTCTCCGTGAAAGCGATGGATGGATTTAACTTAGTTAATTGATTTTCCCCTGTGACCGGCTCTGTTTCACATTTGATTTCCCTTCACGTTTTGTACACTTCGGCGCATCCTGGGCAGGTATTCAAATCTATAGTCGTAAAATCGAGCACATAGGTAGTGATGCTTTAGAATAGAAACGTGCTCATCGTGAAGCCAGTCAACGACTCGAAGATCACGGCTATCATATGAGTTTTGTAAAACGCTAATTAAACCGTGTTAAATACCTAACATCTTAAACAGAAAAAAATTGGCGCGCCACCCTATATAAAGGAGTATCTGAAGCTAATAGTGGGATTTTGAACGCGGCCTTGATACATATAAGAAAGGTAGCACTGTTCGTTCGGCTGTGGTGCACCTCAAGGATAAGTTACCTTTAGAAAGTCCAACAAAGTTTGTTTATAGAATCAAGTATGAAGATTGTTCATGTGTGTGCATCGGACAGCCTGCCAAGGAACATCCCTCGAGGATTGAAGCGCACGAGATGTGCATTAAAAAACTTCCACAGTTTATCTATATTCAAATCAAAACTTGATGATTATATGAGAGCGAATCCGAATTTTGCCCCAAACTATTAATGAACTATCATCGTCCAATTGATTTTGATTTTATTTATACTTATATACATTTGTACCTATAGTATTACTCTGTGGTTATTGTAAAGTTAATTGCTTTTTCAACCATAAATCTTGAATCTTGAGAGACCGGATCAGGCATATTAGCTGAACATGTGTTGGCTACTGGTCGCAATGTGGACTTCCACAATGTAGATGTACTGCGGTGTAGCATAAGCCTTATATTGCACACGGAATCAATTGAAATCATTAATGTTGTACACAAGATGTTAGCAAGATAGACGAGGCTGAAATCTCCACAACATGGCACTCGGCGCGGCGACGGACAAATATTAATTAAGATATAATTGAACATATTTCTTAATTTTATACCTCTGTTCGCTTTTTGCACATTTACCACGTGTTCAGTCGTGCAAGTGTTAACCGCAGTATCAATTTACCTTGACCGATTTCGCGCTATGCTGAGTAAATTGGCAGATTTATCTTGTCTTTTCAAACACTACTGGACACCCCTGGGATCTCAATAGGCTGTTTAATGAGGTGGTTGTCGGAGTGGTACTTAATGACGTTCCCTGTTCAAACCGATACCCTTGATTTGACGAAGCTTCTGGGCCAGAAGTAAAATGTTACCAAAATGTTACCACCTGACGATGACAAACAGCCTGAAACCGGTAGTGGTGTGTAAGGGATGCGGATGTGAGCAACACATAACTTTGGTTACCAAAAAACTGTTTTTCATATGTTGTTTTAATGAACGATTTAGTATGTGTTCATTGAACTCTGGAGTTATTTTAGTGGTCATGTTCTTGTGATCCGATTTAGAGACGGACGGTTTCGCTTAATGTGTGATGTGACAGCACGAGCCTGATCAATGCAAAGTGCCGCACAGTCAGAGACTGCACGCTTAGACATATTTAACCTCTGCCTGACCCGTACTTCGCGAAAAATGTTTCGTTCTCTTTCCATTGCATTACTTTTGAGCCATTATCTCGTGATGCACTAATTGTTTGGGCCACTTCTCTTAAGCTAGCGCCTGTCATACAAGCATCAACAATTCAGACTCCTTTTGGAGTCCGTGTGGCCTGCCGTTTTCATAGAATTATAACCATTGTTTGAACAGAGTTATAACGTTATTTTAAATAAAAAATCGAAACGACAAACATTTTATAGGAAACCATTAAAATGTCGGAAGCTGTGATAGTTGATTATCATGTTGAACGCTTGAACGTTATTTTGTCGTAATATATAAAACCTTCAACATGGGCACTGATAAAAGAAGAATCTAGTCGTCTGCAGATGTTAGATAATCGTTGTTTCCGCGCTATCGCTTTAGTTTTTTTGGCACCAACAAATAGGAAAGTCGTAGAAAACAAGTTAACACGCATAGTCTTCGCTGGTTTGGTCACATATTGTGAATGCGAAATCATCGTTTTTAACGCACTTTTGTGTACCACCTTAAGTACTGATAGTGTATTTGTAAGAACGGTCAGATTCTGACTTGCTTCAAGCAGACGAGGCTTTGCTAGCTAAACTATCTCCGGTTTTGACGACCTGCCCCCTTTGTTGCCGTCAGAAAGGTGAGAATTTGCAGTGACTTCTTACTTCCAGTGATATGGCTCAAGATCATGTTCACTTGCGATTTGTTTGTCGTTTTTTTATTAATAATCTTGTATGTTGTCGAGTGGAGTGCCAACGAAAGTCTGTTTCGTTGCTGGATAGTGGAAGCCGCCAAGAAGCTTTCGTGCTGAAGTCAACACTTGATTGAATGCATGTTTGATTCGAGGTGTTGCACCCAGTCTTGAATCTGTATTCACTCTATCACAAGTTCACTAGTTTTTGGCTCCCGCCCTCGTCATCTTTTAGGAGTTCAATCTGTCATGGTTGTACATCAGTGAAGCACTCAGTACTGATGTCGATCAATACATGGAAAATAAAATACTACGTTTCTTTTTTTGGATTTTCGCTAGTACTCTTTTAAAGTATATATGCATTCATGTATTTGTATGATTAAACAACGTTGTCTGTGTCAATTTTATTCCTCATCACCGCCAAAGTAAAAAAATTAATCCCCCTTTTTAGCTGTTTCACGATTCGTGGTTCCATGTTAGTTATGCTTAGCGCCGATTATTAAATCAGCTGTTATACAAAATCATTTCCCCGCCAATTCCAGCGCTACTTGCCACAATCTATGCATGGTACTCCACCTACGCATCAATTTCCAAATCACCCATATCGCACCGTCCCTACCGAAATGTCGAATCATCCTCCACTTGTGGGCGATCCTGGCGATTCAAATGTCATGACGCAGCGTGAACTTTCGAACAATCAGGTGCGACTTTCTCCGGTTTTCCCCAACAGCATGTCCACCGCATCGCAAGGACACCGGCCGGCTGGAATCGTTTCAAACCAACATACAAATCAGCTTGGCCCTGCCTCTAGTTATCCTCTTCAGATGCAGCAGGCGGCATACATGCAGCAACGGTTGCCGTCCACTATGCCTACGGGTAACCATCCCAGTGGTCGAACGTACCGCTATGTGCTTGATCAAACCAATCCCAATGGTCGTGTGCAAGCACTTCCACACGGAATGACCACCGCTTTCCCCAAACAACAAATGCATGCGTATCCCATGGAGAATGCCGTCTACCCTCGTCAAATGGTCGCTATATCCTCGGAGGAAATGCAGATCCAAGGTGGTGCGCAGATGTCATTTCCTAATTCCAATCGTTCGTTCATTCAACCTCACACCCAAGATTATCCCCAACCGCAGCAGCTGGCTGTCAACAACACATCCGGATCTGTGTACACAGCCACCCGGGTGCAGCAACACCCGCACATGGGCTACGATGTTTCTGGCACTCCCGCACCGAGTGGTCCCCAGACTTTCTACTAATCGATTCATTTATTTCTCTTATTCTCCTCAGCTGTGATCGTCAGTTGTACAATTACTTTCACATCCAGTTATTTTTATCGTCTCAGTGCCTTTCACCTTGTGTGTGTGTGTGTGTTTCATTCCGTCTCGGTTTGTAAACCCTCTTAATACAACCTCACCCGACTATGGTCATAGTGTGGACTCTTTTTTGTACATAAGAAGTACCATGTTTCTTGCGTTGATTCAATAATTTCTTCGTCTTTCTTTGCATCGATCAACACTGTTGTGTAATCATTGCATGGTAGTAGCCGCTTCATCTGTTCCATTCATTCATTCATTTTGGTACTGAGAATTGAGTTCTTGTACATTTCTGTAGTCACCTCTATCTCTCAATCAATTAACGAGATTTTACTGATTGTTTTCCTTCCTTGTTTGATTATCGATTTCAGTGTAACGTTCGAAATCATGTGCTGGCAATTTCGTGCGTATCGCAGCGGCTAACATCGTTTGCCAGAATGCGTGTGTGTGTCCAATCGCATAAAAGTTAGATCCGGTGTCTGTCGATAATTTCTTTTCCGATCCCTTTGCTGGAAGTTTAATAGCAATCGACCCCTGTTTGTTGGATGCTCCGGATACAGTTTAGTTTACAATGATAGGTTTCGATTTGACTCGAGATTGGTTTAAGCGATTTTAGTAAGAACACGCTTTGTGAGCTCAACATTTGCTTCAACGCTTGTTCGAAATGGTTCAGGCTTGTGATCTTTTAGAATTTTAACTAACCTCATAGGTAATGTGAACATCTTTCTGTTCTAGCGAGTCCAATTTTCATTGACTGAAGCCTGAACTTGAGGATTTATGGTAAAAAGCGAACGCGCAACACCACAGGATTATGGTACGCGTGAAAATTTAAAAAATAATAGTATTTAATGTGTATATCAAATACACGGCTTACGAATGATGTTCCCTTGCATACGCAAGTCTAATTTCGATTTAAATCTTGCCTGTTGAGGCGAGTCTACCACATGTTGACGCACGGAATTACAGAGAACTAGCTTGAAGAAATTGTCTTAGTGCGTGTCCTTCGGTGTACACATTTTATGGGTAAAAGTAATATCGCGCCGTATCCTCCTATGGGTATAGCCACATGGACCCAGCCATCGGGGACAATCACCAATTTTGTCTCACTGTGATAAATTTTATCGAAGAGGTCATATCGTTCCGCAACCAAGAAACCCAGACCACTACTGTATATTCCATCATTAATCGAAGGTAGCCATTCATTAGTCCTGGTAGAATTACTATCGAGAATGTTCCAAATATTCAAAGTATTCCTAACAATTACTGTTGGTTTTACACCGTGTTACATGGCGGTTTGACAATGCATTGTTTGTTTAGCCAACTGGACTGGTTGGAAGGTGTTTGTTGCTGGATAGCAATCCATCCATCCATATATATATATATATATATATATATATATATATCATTTGGGACGTTTAAGAAATATGCGAACGTTGAAAGGAACAACTGATTAGGTTAATGTGACTTCCAAACAAATTTCACCTTCATGTTGATTTTTGATTAAAAGGTCCCTATTTTCTGGAAGTAAAAACATCAGAAAATAATACAAGTCTATTCCTCTAATCATGCAAATAGGATGAAACAAGTTCAAGTTCGGGAGTACTGGAATTCTTCGAATAATATTTTCGACCGGTAAAGAAACTGACGATTTGCTAATTGTATTTAATATTTGTGTTTGAGTGGGAATGTGAACTCCAGAACTGACTTCGTGGTATACTATTTGCTTCTGTTACTCTCGGTGACAGTAGGGTTAAGTTTTCACGAACTTTATGTTAGCGTACGCTCACAGAACTCCCAAATTAATCACGACCGGCGTGGTTTTGGTGATAAGCTCCCTATTCCAAAAATGCTTTAATGGCGCGCGTCTCATATAGCATCTGACAACCAAGTCCAACTCTTGGCCTGCACGCGTGGTCCGTGTGACCCGTCGGAAATGCTTCAACTGACAGGAGAAAGGGCAAAAGCGTCTGACTGAAGTTTTATAACCAACTTGCTTCGGGCAGGTGGAGCTCGAAAGTCCATGAAGGCGGTCCATCTAGCGCAAGTAAAACCCTTATCTCAAAAGTTCACTGCGTTGTGATTATATTCAATCATTGAAAAGGCTGCAGGAGTCAACCTCGAGGAATAATTAGGAGCTGGAATCCCGTTAGGCAGTCCGATGTTGCATTCAACTTAGTCGTGCCAATTCCTGTTACAGTATCGTTGTCCAAACGTATCAGCTTAGCTTTTCCTTTGGTTCCAGTGGTACCGTGGAGAGGGAGCACTTTCTCCATCTGCAACAGCTAATTATCCATATTAAACTGCCCTGGCGTACATCTCAACGCACCAATGGAGAAGACACTCAATTCCGCCTCTATTGGTAATAACACTGGAAGCAGCGGATACCGGTGAAAACCTGGAACTTGAAAAGCGTAAAGCTAACGCCTGTGGCTGCTTTTGGCGGTGGGCAAGATTCTCATATGCCTTTAGACGTCTACCGCCTGTCTGAAGCATAGCAGCCCCCAGTAAATAAGGTGCCGTCTTGCCACGGCCTGCTATCCTCATACGGTGCATGTGGATAAAGAATCAACCGACAACCAGACTGTATTTTTCCGCACAGGCGATTGAATTACTAAACAACAATGTTCCGTTCTGAAACCGGGAACCTGGAACGCCGGTCTATGGTTTCATGACTACTTCTCGAATATTAGAGGCGTAAGGAAATCAGCCCTTGATAAAAAATGAGCTAAATAGGCTTAATGTTGACGTGACTGCCCTGCAAGTGACGCGATTACCAGACACTGGTATGCTAAAAGAAAAAATACACATTTTTAAAAGGAAGGATTTCTGATGAGTGTCGACTGCATGGAGATGGGTGTGTCGTGCGAAGCAATCTACTAGAAGCAGCAGAATCGAGCAGCAGAGGGTGCGAACGGATTTGGATTGTAAATCTGAAGTGCATTACTGGTACCATTACGGCTGTTAACTTTATGCACCGGACGCTCTCAGGACGCCCTACTGGAAAAAAAGAGCTTTTTATCATAAACCTCACAACCGTCATTCAAAAACGCGTACACGAAGACACATTGGTTGTAGTAGTATAGTATTGGGTATTTCAATGCCACATTTGCTGCAGATAACTTGTCTTGGCAAAACTGTCTCGGGAGATTCGGAGTAGGTAAAACCGATGAAAATAGACAACGCTTTTTAGAATTGTGCACACAGTTCAATTTTTATGTCAGCAACTCATTCTTTCAAACAAAACCACAACATAAATTTCTTGGAAACATCTTCGCTCTAAGCATTGGCATCAGCTTGATCTCATTCTTGTTATGCACACTAATATAGTAAGCGTACTTCTCACCAGATCATATGGATGCGCAGGCTACGACACTGACCATTCGCTGGTTAGTGCGAAACTGAAGCTTCACCAGTCGAGTTTTCACTAAAACCAAATTGTCTGCTAAATCAAAGATAGATGTCACACTCATGTTCGAACCCAATCTAGCTGCGCGATTTACAAAAGCCTTCACAGCCGAGTTCAACAAAACAACCCCAATAGAATCGGCTGCAGAAAACTAAGAATCGATAAAAAGCTGCCTATTCTGAGTCCCACTTTCCCATTTACTGTCCGAAGAAAGCTCGAACGAGCGATTAGTTAGAAGCAAAATTATCTGATATGACTGCTCTGTTGAATAAGAAACGGTCAGCATATTTAAAGTTCAAATATATGTCAACAGATCAAAACTTACCACTTCTAATAGCAACTAGAAATACACATCGAACTAGCTCAATCTGAATTTGTCACAACTATATAGAAATATATTATAATACTATCTTGTATATCACTATATCAAAGTTCTTTAATCTCCTTCGTCTGAAAAAATATCTGTATAAAGGATTCCGTCATCAAACAATTTAGGGAAGACATCTCATTGATATTTTAGAATTGTCGTATTAAAAATTAACGTGATGCTAAAATTTCGAATAAATTCAAAGAAAAAAGATTTAAGTCCTTTTATTGGAATCCGTTTTGTCTAACAAAACAACCTGATCAGTGGAGTGCCTCAAGGTTCAATGTTTTCCCCTCATTAACTTTCATTAATGACATGTTCTCTGGCTATAAATCTCCATGATACATTTCGGCTGATGCTGTTAATTTCATCAGAACAGCGGATGAAGTTATATTCTGCTACACGTCATTATGCGGGTCATAAACTGGTCATACCAGTAGGACCTTCCGCCAAACCTCAATAAGAGCCTATGGTGTTTTCATCATTGTATATTTTATTACAATAACCCTGCATATTTCATTATTGTTTTGTTTTAATGATACATATAAATAAGTACACAATTTTGAATATACGATTCACGCCGCGCTCGTGTTCTGCTTTGGGAAAAGTATATCGCGTGTGACTGCCTGGGATTTGTATGCTGTTATTCGTTGCGAACTGTGTTCCGGTTTATTGCGTTCAATAATCCTATGGTTATTGTTATGCTAAATGCTTTTCAGACCATTACAACTTTGAATCACTTCGAATCACTTTGAATCACCTACTTTGTTAGTGGTGAAATCTCCGTTGGATCAACCGCTACAAATTGGTGAGCCCTGAACATTTTTCTTTTCGAAATTTTCGTTCGTACCATATACTCTCATTAATTTTGATTTTGCTGTCATATCTATTTTCATTTACTAAATGGATCTTAAATCAGCATTTTCTGATACGCCATCTGAGAATATTTCTACAGACGTTATGACAAACTTTAGTCTTCCATCTTTTGGTATGAATGATCCTCGCCTCTGGTTCGCGCAAATTGAAGCCTTATTCGAGTCTTACAAAGTAAAAAATCAACGTGCTCGGTATAACCGTCTGGTTGGTACATTGCCACTTTCAGTCGCAAAAGAGGTTGCCGATTTAATTTACAAACGCCCTGCCGATAACCCATACGATGCCATCAAGCATGCTATTATTTCACGTACATCTTCAACCGACGAGCAAAACCTCCGAAAGCTTTTGCCAGGTATAAAAATGGGTGATCACACTCCTTCACAGCACTTGCGACATATGCTGCAGTTACAAGGAGACAAGCCTGTTGACGACAAAATTATCCGCGAATTGTGGCAAAAAAGTTTATTAGCAGACATCCGTAAAGTGTTAGCCATTATGAATAAGAATACTAGTTTGCAACACCTGGCACGCAAAGCGGATGAAGTACATGATATATCGCATGGTATCTCATGTCCGACACACCACTGACGCGCATACAAACATCCCTGTCCAAAATGATTTTGACGATTTAAGATCGATGTTCCATTTCTTGTCATTGCAAGTACAGAACATCGCACGATCTCGTAGTTCTTCTCGAAATCGTCATTCGCAACAGCCAAAGAAGCGATCGTCGAGTCGTTCTAACAGTTCACGTTTATGTCATGCTCATTAATGAGACTAATGGGTCAACTAAGCCATCAGAGAAATTGAAATTTTCCGAAGGACGGAGAGTGTACATGACCACAAGTTACTCCCCATCAATGCGGATAGAATGCTACCAGTGTAAAGGACCTCATCGAATAGAAAACTGCCCTACATATCTGAAGGCTGATGTGAAAGACAGATGGGCTATTGCTAAGCAACACGGTATGTGCTACGTTTGCTTGAACCGGTCTCATAAAGCATGCGACTGCAAGGTGCCGACTGTTTGCTCCGTCGAAAGGTGTGGTAGACGTCACCATTCGTCTCTACATTATAATCGTATAAGTGAGCAACAAAAAACTATTAATTACAGTGCTACTGCTCTCAGTCCAGCAGTAAGCCTGGGTTACCTGACGGTGAAAATTGACACGCCTGTGGGGCTTGTTCCAGTCGTAGCTTTACTCGATAATGGCTCGGATACCACTCTGATCTCACAAAGATTTGTTGAGAAATTCGGTATGCCTAGTGTCGCAGTTGATGTGTCGATAACCTCGCTCGGTTTGCATCGAAAATTGAAAAGTTCAGTATTGAGTTTTAATGTACATTCCGTTGACGGGGATGAAGTAATTCATGTTGCCGAAGCTTACACGGTTTCCAAATTACCTGAAGTAACAATGAATTCCCCGAATAGTATCATCGCAAGATATGATCATTTGAAGGATCTAAGATTCTCGGAGAATGTTGGACAAGAAATAACCTTGCTGATTGGATGTAACGTTCCGGAAGCGCATTGGGCGTTGGAACAGCGATTAGGAGGCAGGCGCCGTCCGTTCGCAACGAAGACATTGCTGGGTTGGATATTGCAGGGGCTTGCGTGTAAAACGTCTGAGGATATTGACCTTTGTGTTGTCGGTTGTGATCAGGAAGCTGAGTTACCTGACACTGAATTAGCTCAGTCGGATTTTGTGACTGAATTTCCCGTCACTAATTCGGATCAGATTGAGACTAAGCCTGGCTCACCTGACACCAAATCAGCCAAAATGAATAGTAGGCCTGGTTCACATGACAGTGAATCAGCCGAAGTGGGGGCGACAGATATCGGCATGACTATTCATATGAGTGGCGCAAGACGTTCGGTTGTGTACCCGATGAGCCATTTGTGTTTCGGACACCGGATACACTTATTTCAATTTGCAGATTAGAGTTGTTTAGATGGCGCAAGATGTCGCTATTTGAGGATGAAATACACAAGGCTCGTTCGGCTGGGAATGCACGCATAAGCTTCTTGTAAGGAAAGGTGGCAGAACCGGAGGACGTGGTGGGTCTTAGTCTGGCAAACTATTTCCCTATAAAAAGCCACATGTGTCCAATGATGGCAATGCGACGTGGCGTGTGTGACTCGCCACTAAATAAAGTCATTTGCTGCACGGAATTCGTTAGGGTATTCGTCGAACAATCGTTGTACAGTTGAGCCCTAGAAAGAATTTGGTCGGAGGTGTAAGGTTCAAGTAGTTTGAAATTCTTCCTTTCCCTTCAACATTCCTTTTATTTTGAACTCAGTTACAAAACTTGAATTTTGTGAAATAGATTTTGCTTGTGTTTTATTTTCCTACAGTATTTTGATATAAAACATTTCTTTTTGTAATTATTTCTGTTATTGTAAATTATTTCTTTACACGCCTTTGGTCAATTATTTGTTTTAATTGTTCGTTAAGGCCATTGTCGGTCATTGTTGTTGAATTTGGTCGCCATTTTGGGCACTTGTATTTGGCTTGTATTTTGACACCACTTTTGGGTGTCTTGTCTTTGATAGACATTTTGGACGGCAATTTTGGTAACTCCTTTTCATTCTATTTATATCTCAGGTCGTCATTGAACTTGTTTGCATTTGATATAATTGATTCTGGAGTATTTTGACTCCACTGTTTGCTGTACGTTCCTATACAGTTGAGGTTTGTATAATTATTGTTGTTGTAATTGTTGCTAATAACAGTACCGTATAACATCCGAATTGTGGTTTTGAATTTGTCGAACTAAGAAACGGGTGGAATACGCGTTAAACAGCGACTTTAGTCGTTATACTACGCATTTTTATTTTTTCAATCAACATGGAACCCTTTTGTTTTTTTAACTTTTTAACATATTTCTATGTAATCGAAGGACGTTAGATGCGCCGCACGCTTTAAATGCTGTGCAATTTTAAAAAAATGGGGGATTTGCTGCGCCGGTCAGAAAAATGGAAAAGAAAACTTGTGCAAGTGGATTTTCACAATTCGTCAACTTCCATCGCAACGCCTAATACCGGTGTAGACGAAATCGAAGCTTTTTTGGAATTGAATGTGACTGACAATCTCAAATTTTCCAATTAAACTTTGACTCTTCTGTCATATTCATTATTCGCATTAAAAACTAGTGTGGTTAAATTAATTTGATTCGCTGAAAATTTGTATTAACGAATAAAGCCTTCTTTTTCCTCTATAGTACATTTGGCCGCGAATTGTTAGCTATATATTATGCTGTTCGTCTATTTAGACATTTGCTTGAAGGTCGCGATTTCATTGTTTGGACCGACCACAAAGCTCTTACTTTTGCGTTGTCCGCCACAGCTGATAGATATTCACCACGTGAGATACGTCACTTTGACTATATTTCCTAATTTACGAGTGAAATTCGCTATCTATCTGCTTCGTCGAACACAGTTGCCGATGCATTTTCTCGCATGCAACTCACAGCACTCAGTCAATGGAACTTCGATCTCACGCAGCTAGCAGAGGCTCAGCAACATGACAGTGACATGCAGCACTACCAATATTCATCATCCATCCTAGTCTAACGTATTGCCATTCCCAACTCCAGTTTGACTGTTTCGTGTGATTTTTCCAACGAACACCCCCGTCCTTTAGTACCGAAATTACTTAAGAAATCCATTTTGAACATTTTCATTCCCTTTCTTATCCCGGCATTCGTGCTACTCCTAAGTTGATCACTGATCGATTTGTTTGACCGAACATGCATGCGGATATTCAAAATTGGACAAAAGCCTATCTCCAGTGCCAACGCAGTAAAGTTCAACGCCATACTCTTAGTGCTCCAGGATCTTTTCTGCCATCAAGCCAACGTTTACAGCACGTTCATCTCGACATTGTCGGTCCTCTGGCTATCTCTAATTATTTCACCCACAATTTAACTTGTGTCGACCGTTTCAGCCGCTGGCCTATAGTCATTCCCATTCCCGGTATTACAGCTGAGACCGTAGCGAAAACCTTTCTACAATATTGGATAAGTAATTACGGTGTTCCATCTACTATTACTACCGATCGTGCATCACAGTTCCAATCTACCCTTTTTCGTGAGTTGACTATACTCCTCGACTCTAACCACATCAAAACCACAGCCTATCATCCTTGCGCGAACGGACTTGTTGAACGGTTCCATCGACAGCTGAAAGCAGCATTGATGTCACATGGTAATACCGAAAACTCGGCAGAGAACCTCAGTGATGTAATTATGTAATTTCCTAAATCCTTCACCTTATTGCCTTCCAAGAATAGATAGAGAAATTTCACTAACGCTGTTATAATAATAAACAACAAATTAAATGCTAACAAAAGTAAAAACGTGTCGTCATATTCTTCGGTGTATCTGTTTGTATACACGATTTTTTATCTGGCTAACATCTTTCCGTGCTGATGAGAGTGAAATCTCACTGGGTTCAGTTATAGGGTCAATACTCGTCGTGATCATCATCGATGATCTGGCATGTCAGTTGTCATGTCGCTGATATATCTTTGCAGATGTTGAAAATTTGCAGGATTCAGCGATCAAGGTGATCTGATGAGAGATATCGCAAAGATAATCAAATGGTAGAAGGATTGGGAACTTTCTCTGAACTATAGTAAAAGTCACCTTTGTCTGCAGCAGTTGACAAAATTTCTATGACTGCAACGAGCGGTAATAACGTTTTGAAATCTATTCAGAAGGTCAAGGATTTAAGTCTAGTGTAGCAGCTGACTTCAAATGGGCAACCCAATTTGCCTCACCTGCATAACGAAATACAGCTTCATTTAGCTACGTATTATCGACTGCATATACGTCGAAAGTTTTTCTCGGTAAAAATTTGTTTCACTTGAAACATTTTCCTGAAGAAAGCATGCTTCAAATCTGTCGCGGTTTTCGCTTCTAATCTCGATGAGTACATGGAGAACCATGCTGTATGTGACTGTACCTATTGATTTTTGACAGATGTAATATTTGTACTCGATATAACTGTCATCTTATGGTTATCGTTAAGCTCACTGCTCCTTTCGACTTCGAAATCATCCCTTCAGTTATTCTAATGAAATTGGAAACTGGGATAGAATTTCTAAGTAATTAAATGAATAACAAGACAAGCACTCTTCGTTTCAGTACGTGGAGAAGCACGTAAGTGCTCCGTCGTGGACTCCTCAAGTCCGTTGGTCTACCGTAAACGGGATTGCCTATGGCGGCAATATGAGATATATTTCAATTTGTTTTCTCCGACCCACATCCAAACTTCTCTAAACGCTTGTGTTGAAGTACTACGAAAAACACCCTAATTATTGAGGTCAAGCGGGTAAAACTCTGGGTTAATGTCAAAAACAATATCGAGGATGTATCACGTTACGCACACAAGTCCAAACGTGAAAATTGCGCAGAAACAAATAGAGTCTAAATATTTAAAGAGAAAGAGTAACAATACAGTAGAAAAGAAATAAATGGGACAGTTTTTGGATTTAAAAATTCACAAGAAATATAACAAGTAGATGTTGTAATGTGAAAGTATCCAACACGGCGGCAATATGAGCTATATTCCAATTCGTTTTCTCAGAACCACATCAAAATAGCTCTGAACGCGTGTGGTAAATTACTATGTTTGCTGATAAATGAATCTGAGTTTTCTTTAGATAAGGATGATAATTTTTCAAATGCAACGTACGACCTGCTCAGCCAGCCTCTAGTCGTACCTGCTTCAGATGAGATCTCTTTCAATGAGGCTGAAGAGTTTGACGCACTCAACCGTGTTCGCGTCAACAATATAATGGACCGATTGCTCATCAAGCTGGAGGGTTCAGGTATTCAAGGTTGTCTACTTAAGTGGATCGATGCATTCATTTCAGGGTGGTGAAAGGAGTTTTGTCTTCAGAGATGATAGCTAATCAATAGTAGGGGGAGTATCTAGATATTCAATGGTCGGCAACCGCTCGACATTTTCAAATACATGTGGTAAAACCGTACTGTCCCTAGAGTAGAGAGCGGAGAAGTGCTCTACCCATCTTCCCATCTACTGAGTTTTGTCCAGTTGCAGACTTAATGGGAGCCGTTTTAAGTTTGTTTGGACCAATAGCTCTCTTGATCCCATCATCCATGCTGTTGAAATTTCCAGTATCCGCAGCTTTTTGGATACTAAGGCTAATTTTTGTCCAGTAGTCATTTGCACATCGCCTTGCAGTCTGTTGGACCTTATTTCCAGCTGCTCTTAAAAGTCGTAAATTTTCATCTTTTGGCATACCTTCGAACCTCAAGAATGCTGACCGTTTCTCATCCAACCTACAATTTATCAAATTATCCAGGAATTAAACGTTTTGCGTAAGCAATTTTAGTCACTGCATGGCACTTCTTCTTCTTCGAAAACTAGAACCCGAAATGTACTAGTTTTAACAAAGCAGAGCCGTTCATTCGAGAATCAAAAAGTCGAAGAGATTTCGATCGCAGATGTATCAGCGATCTTATCCGGATGGTAGGTCTGAGGCTTTCTACTCACACGGTGCGAGTTCACCGTGTAGGGAGATGGAAGATGGATAACCGAACTAGGCCAATCCTGGTAGAATTCAAATACTAGGTATATCGGGATGCGTACTGTCCAGGGCTAAATACATATGTATGCAAGTCCCTCAATTAATACTTGAACCAGAGATTGGTTCCTAGTGGTTGGCAAGAAGCCATAATCTTACCAAGGGTTGTTGAGGTTCAACTCTTGGTAACTATAGACCTGTCAGCCTGACTTGAATCGTCTCGAAAGTATTGGAAAATCTACTTCGTGAAAAAATCTGTCAGCATCTTTGTCAGCATTCTACTGAGTGTAACTCAGCATGTATTTTATACGGGTAGATCCTGCCTCACTAATGTTCTTAGTTATCTTATTACTGTCTTTAAAAGAATGGATAAATTGAAGCCTGTCGAAGCCCTCTACTAAGATTTCAGCGAGGCTTTCGATCCCTAAATGACCGCCTTATAGAGATTAGGCTAGTAGCAAAAGGCATACGGGGTAGTCTACTTGCTTGGATGAAGGCTTACTATACAGGTAGGACATTCCGAGTTAGGGTAGGATCTCCGTGGTCGAATCAAACCGACATGATCAGTGGTGTACCCCAAGGGTCAGTACTCGATCTTCTTCTAATCCTGACCTTCATCGATGACTTGTCGTCTGCATTAAAGTGCCCATACTTCATTTTCGCGAATGATGTGAAATTCATCGGATTAACGGATGAAGATACCTTGATGCACGACCTTGAACGGGTCATAAACTGGTCATACCAGTGAGACCTACCACTAACCCTTAATAAGAGCCAACCTTTGTCAGTACTGGTTGATAAAATCTCAGTCCAGGTGTCGGGTAATTCTCTCACTGTTAACGCTACACAGCGTGTTAAGGATTTGGGAGTACTAGTCAGGACTGACTTCAAATGGGAGGACCAATGCGCCGCTGCAGCTCAAAGTGTTCGCATAATGCTCTTTCGGCTGAGATCCTTGTTATCCGGCAGAAAATCCGATGATTTTCTGCACATTTACATGGCATTCGTTCGGCAACATTTATAATATTGTGTTCAGGCGTGGTGACCTTACTACAAGAAGGACATCGTTCGACTCGAAAGCGTACTGCTTCTCGCAACTCGCATGATTGAGTATCTGCGATGGAAACTACGCTGTCTAGGCCTAGGCAACCTGACAGTATCTTAGCCCACGTGCAGTCTCTGACTGTGCGGCACTTTGCCTGGATCAGGCTTGTGCTTTCATTCATTCATTCATAGGTACCCTAATATTAGACAATGGTGAGAAAGCCAATTCTGACCCCAAAAACGCAGCTGCTTTGCTGGAATATTTTCAAAGCGTACAGAGAATAGATGGCGGGGATGCGATTCACTCAGTCACAACTATTAGTACGGAAATGTGTGCCTCTCTAAGCGAAGTAGTTTTTTACACGCATGATGTCGCTCGTATCCTAAAGAATCTAGACGGAAATAAATACGCCGGACCTGACGATGTGCATCCCAAAATTGTAAAGGAAATATCTAAAGTACTAGCAGACCCTCTAAGTGAGTTATACAACGAATCGCTCTGCATTGGCATCCTACCAGATTACTGGAAGGAAGCGATTGTCGTACTCATTCCAAAGGAAGGTTGCGCAAACATAGTTAAGAAATTTCGACCGGTATGCTTGACTAGTGTTTCATGTAAAACCTTGAAGAGACTTATCATGGATCGGTTGCGCAGCTACATCGTGTACAATTCATCGTTAAGGACGGTTCAACATGGCTTTCTTAAAAGAAGATCGTGTCGCTCGAATGTTTTATGCTTTTTAGATAGAGCTTCCAAGACACTGGATGAAGGCAGACGGGTAGAGGCTTTTTACTTAGACTTCAGTAAGGCGTTCGAATCGGTTAGTCACGGGTTCCTAGGGATAAAGCTCGCGACCAAAGGCATATCTGGTAAGCTTCACGACTGGATAACCAGTTTTCTTCGTAATAGATCCTTACAGGTAAGTACGGCGATACTACCTCTGAATTCGCAACAGTTACCAGTGGGGTCCCACAAGGTTCAGTATTAGGCCCAATACTCTTTTTGATCTTCAATGATGATCTGGCATCGCAGTTGTCATGTCCCTGGTACATGTTTGCTGAGGATGTCAAATTCATCGGATCCAGTGATCACGGTGATTTGTTGAGAGATATCGAAAAGTCATTAAATGGTCGCAGAATTGAGATCTCCCTCTGAACTATAGTAAATGTCATCTGTTGTCTGCAGCAGTCGACAGAATTACAGTAACTGCGAATAACGGTAGGATCGACTTTCCATCTATTCAGAGGGTTAAGGATTTGGGTATAGTAGTAACAACGGACTTCAAATGGGCTGCGCAGTGTGCCTCAGCTGCACAACGAGCTAGAGGAGAACTCTTTAGGCTTAAAGTCATTCTGATATGTAGAACGCCGGAAGTGTTTATCCCTTTATATACAGCAATTGTCAGGCCGCATTTAGAATACTGCGAGCAGGCCTGGAGCCCCTTCTTTCAAAAGTACATATTATTACTAGAAAGTGTCCAACGCCTAGCTACCAAAATGTTTGAAGGTATGTTTGGGAAAATCTACGAAGAACTCCTAACGTCTTTAGGTCTCTCCTCCCTTCGGCGTCGGCATCTACGGGGTGACCTTATAGAAACTTTCCAAATCCTGAAAGGCTTATGCGACGAGGGTTGACAAATCGTGTTCTCTCGAGCGATCAACTCTTCAACCAGAGGACATACATTGAAGCTCGCGAAAAACCATAGCCGTCTGAATCTTAGGCAACACTGTTTTACTGAAAGTGTGGTAAGCTCCTGGAACAAGCTGCCTGAGGAACCAATCGCTTGCACGTCAATAGGTGCATTCAAAAGGGGTTTAGATATCTGGGGGGATGAGCTGTTCCTAGACATTTTCCGTGAATATACAGGTCGTCTGTCGACAGAATTGTCCTATTTTTGTTCATTTTGAATATTTATTGTTCTTACTACGATTTAAAATTTCTGTTATATAATGCCTCGTTTTAAATGCCTTTCACCGGCTTGATGAAGAGAAACCCATTCCATTTTTCTCAGTCGCACCTACAAACTCTGGGACCAAAGGACGGCCGTGAAAACACCGGACATACCATCGCATACGTCGAGGATACCAGTAAAGAATTAACCAACTTTGTCAGTGGTGGGCGCTCCTTTGAAGCTTTCCACCGACAGAAATTCTGGCCGCTCGATTTGCTTCGCGATCGGCGAAGATTTCAAATAGACGAAAAATAAACTGTTTGGCAGTGGTGGGTGCTTCTCTGCAGCATTCCACCGAAAGAAATTCTGGACGTCTGATTGGCTTGTTGGCCACGTACTGTCGTGTGCAAACTGAATGAACTGAACTGACTGAACTGAACTGACCTTGCTCGAAGGTCGGCAGCAGAATCTAATATTTGGCGGGATAGCCTAATTGTTCCACGTTTGAATTTCAATGTATTCACAGTCCAGAATTTCTGATATACAAAGTAATTGTTAATTTTCAATGCTCACTTTCAGAAATTGGTCTTGGCCTCCTTGGATTCGGAAGTCTTTTCTTGTTTCTCGGTGTTATATTTTTGTTTGACGCTGCGTTACTCGCATTGGGAAATGTAAGTTATAATTCCGTTATATTGCTAGATTCTATTTTTAGCCGGATTGGGATGTCTCATTGGCGCGAAAGGAACTTTGAGTTTCTTCTTCAAAGGCGACAGTTATCGAGGTTCATTGTTTTTCTTTGGCGGAGTCGTCGTCGTTTTATTTGGATATCCTCTCATTGGAATGATATTGGAAACTTACGGAATGGTCAAGCTGTTTAGGTATGCATTTCGTAAGGTTGCGTACTGATTATATTCAGAATTTGTTGCAAGCCTCACTTTTATTGTGGGCATTGTTAAAATTTTCACAGTAGAACCATTCTCTTACCAAATTGGATCCAGAATGGAACAATGGTTTATTGCAGTAAAAAAGCGTACAAGCTTAAAATAACCGCAGGATGGTATGGTGTTTAATAAAGCGAGCAAAAGTTAAAATATGAAGCGAGTGTCATAAGAGGATAATAGAGCAATAGTATTTGTGGCGTAAAAGCATAGCTTAAAAAAACCACAGGGTGTTATATACAGTGCGGTGAAAATAAAACAGGGTGTATCATCTAGTACGGGGGCGGGAAGGCCATATAGCAGACCACACTGGCTTGGAAATTGCGTCTTCCCGAATTTGCGAGGCGGTAGCAGGGGAAACGGAGGCATCGTGGTTGCGTTAGACCTGTAAACAAGTGAAACAGAAAGTTAAATGGATTACGTGCTAGGCATCAAGGGGCTTTGTAATGGATTTCTTGGAGGAAGGAGTCGATTCTGTGTTTAAACGCGGTTAAGGAAGGAGCCGATACCACATCCTCTGGTAATTTGTTCCAAAAAGCACAAACACGCACAGAGAAAAAGAACTTTCGGCAGTTGATACGGTACTGTATCAAGCAAAGTCCGTGGGAGTGAACGCGCAAATGCGTTGTCTCGGTATTGCGGGAGAATAGGGAAAAGCACGGGTGGGTAAAATGCCTAATATCTTGGTAAAAATTTCTCAGTTTTTGTTCTTAATAAAAGTAAAAGGGTATTCCATGTTCATTAATCGAACGTTTGCAAAAAATGTTCCTGAATTGATTGCATTGTAGACCATTCTTTTTTAATTATGAATTTTATGTGGATGGAATCACAAGCATGAATACTGATAAATTGCAACAAATTCAGAGATTGCACGTTGGCAAAGATAATCAGGTTGCCTAGGTCCAAACAGATATTATAAATTAAAATAGTGGTGAAACTCCCGCTTGTTTCCGCATGCAGCACAGTACTGGTGGCAAATCAATGCGCAATGTTACCTGCTTTGTACAGATATGCTGCACAATGTTACATATGTGCGCAATGATGAATTGTAGTGAATTGTCAATCGTGTAATAAGATGAACCGAAACCAAAAAGTTTTATGCAATTGTTTGAGTAATTACATGAAGGAAGAACAATGTAAACCTGATTGGTTCCGTTTAAGAGAGGAAAGTACTCCAAAGTATTCATAAAGGTTTCAGTTTCATGATTATACTTTATTGAATGTTTTGATATTAAATAAAAAATTCAATGTAATGTAATCTATTTTATGTAAAGGTTACCCCTCATATCTGTTTAGGCCTGAGAAACCTGACAGTGCAGTCTCTGACTGTTCGGCACTTTGCCTGGATCAGGCTTGTGCTTTCATACCATACCAATAAAATGGTCTCACCGTTTCATTACAAATTTTTCTTTTCCATGAATATGATCGCCCGATTAATCACAAACATTCTTAATGCATCAATGTATTCTTTTGGAAATTTTTTTTAAGAAGGGACACGATGAAAAATGGTAAATTGTTCCAGGTTAAAACTACGTGAACAGCGTATAAATGCCTGCAACAGTCCAGCCTAGATGGCTGGTCAGGCTAAGTAATGACCATATTTATGGGTAAGAAATTACCAGCCTGATCCAGGAAAAATGCCGCTCAGTCAGAGACTGCTCGTGGGTTAAGATACTATCACGTTTCCAAGGCTTAGAATGATGTGAGAAACAAAATTTTTTAAAAGTAGCGAGAGTCCAGAGTGTTTCAGCACCATATTAGCCACACAGCACTGATCCGATGACCGTGGTTACCTCGAGCACAGTGCGTTCTCAGATTTTGTTTCATGGATACATTTGTCAAACTGTCCTTCTGTATTTCAGGACCACACCCTATAAGATAAAATGAAGTTTTGTTGGATGTGCTAGTATGTTCCCTGTATAGCACAATCTCATTCAGGTTGAGCAACTTCTTAGCGTGCTGCTCAGGCTGTCAAAATGCATGTTTGTAACGTTTCCACTGTGGAATCCACTCAGAAGCGGTTTACTCTCAGTGTGCTCTAGCATTCGCGCTGAGAAGGCATGCGGAAAAATTGGTCAAATTTGCCATAGGCGCGTTTCAAGAGACAAACGTTGCGTTTACCATAGAAGCACAGATGTGCAATTGTGCTGTTCTTCAGTAATGCGCAGATATCCCTGTGCTAAATTGATTTTCAAAAGGTACTGAGCTGCGTGCGGTTACACGATGGGTCTGCTATTTTCATTTTACACCGGTAGCATGTACTAAATGATTCTCTACTAGGCCTGGACAACCCGACAGTATCTCAACCCACGTGCAGTCTCTGACTGCGCGGCACTTGTCCTGGACCAGACTTGCGCTTTCATGCCATACCATATCTACAACCACGAAAAATAGAGTTCTAGAAGATGGGTATGTGTGGAGATCAATAGCTAAAGCTTCTATAAAAGATTAAGCAAACATAAACTTGGATGTAGTGCCTACACCTTTATTGCAACATGCATTCAGTCAGGCTTCGTGAACGAGTTGAGCGACATCAGCACGACAGTTTATTTGCGGCTTCAACTGTCATACATTACAACCAGCTTTTCTCGTCACTCCACTTGACAACATACAACACACCAAAATGATTAGTGCCAGGCTGCCACTGAACATATTTCAATTGAAGTGTTTTGCTGCAGGACATCGAATTATCATACAACGCTTTATTACTTGGATTTTTCATTTCTATTCTTTTTCCTATCTCTCTAGACCTGGGTAACCTGACACTATCTTCACCCACGTTTAGTCTATGCCTGTGCGCTAGTTTGCATGGATTAGGCTTGTGCTTTCATACAATCAGTCGCTTGAAACTGTAAATCATTTTACGTATCAGTAGTTGTATCAATAATTTCGCATCGTTAGATGACGTGGTTTCAGCACGCATTTCTACGGCGACCGTAGCATTGCTCAACGTACTTCACCTCTGTCGTCAGGAAGGACTGTCTCGATTACTTGAAGGTAGAGTGAAACTTGAAAATTACGTAAGGAGAATGTTCGGCGTCTCCAAGTGTTTGACAACCGATGTCCCCCCAGTATTTTTGGAAGTTAGCTGTTACGGTCGCATACGCAACCGTGCTCTCCGAAATAAGCTCTTCGGTATTAATGTTGATATAGAGAAACTGATTAACTTTCACAAGTTATGTTGTGTAGGTCAAGTTTTACGGATACTGGACCACCGACTTCCAAAACGGATTCTTTTTGTGTCACCTCACCAGTAACCTTTCCAAAGTCGACGCAGCAGCCCTACCAGGCGAGGTTTACGCGAACGAATATCGCGGTGTTTAAATACGCTTCAGCATATAACAGTTCTATTCTACTACTGTAATATACATTTATACAATGTATGCATGTATGAATGAAAGCACAAGCCTGATCCAGGCAAAGTGCCGCACAGTCAGAGACTGTACGTGGGCTAAGATACTGTCAGGTTGCCCAGG
>JACCGJ010001530.1:16407-37176 GCA_013407085.1 Atriophallophorus winterbourni | reverse complement strand
GATCGATTCCTGCAGAAGAATTTGCACGAAGCAGCAATATCTGCTTTTTTACTCGGGCAGCAGTAAATGTAACCGATGAAATATGGAAGGGAGGATCAGGCTGCAAAAATAGCGGTAACTTTTGCCGAATTGCGGAAGATTGGCATGAAATGCGCTCTTAAGGCATTTGCGGCCTCCTTCATACTTGTGATCGGACCTTCATCAGTTTGTAGTGGCGGGATACCAGAGCGAACCTGTTGCTGCTCGTTGACATACTTATATAGTGACTTTGGGTTACACGCAAACCGGTTTGCAAAGAAAGTCTGGTGGTGCAGCTTGTCTTGGCGTACCAGTGTAGTACAATAATTACGAAAATGCCGGTAGCACTCCCAATCGGATAGCAATTGACTCACTTTGAAGCGATTCTATGCAGCGTTTCTATAACACATCCATTTGCGTGTTCTACTGCGTAACCGAAAGAATGTGAGGTTTCGATGTCAAGGGACTGTCCAGCAACTTAAAACTCAACTAGTCCTCATTTCTCACTCAATACCCGATAGGTTGAAATCACCTATCTACATTGAGCATATTTCACATTGAACAACTTAAGCGTTATTGGCGACCTGTTTCGAACAAACAAGACAAGAATCCCCAGAGTTAACAGCGGAACCCCATTCTCCTGAGGCTTCCTTGCAGTCGGTGCTCATGATTTCAGTTGCAGATACACGAGTCATAACCACGTTCAAATCCGTTGAAAATAAAATAAAAGTTTTTGTGATAATCATGAAACAGCACGAATATCCGCAATAATATCAAAATATCGTAAGAAGCAAACGTCCAGGTTGACCTTGAAAATTCAAAAGACCTGATGTAACTTGGCCAAATTTAATAAGTGTCGCGAAAGCATACATATCAGTTGGATGATCAGTAATGAAACCTTATATTTGAAGGTTTCAATCATGTCCCTACGTAGCCGCCTTATTCACACTGATAAAAGAGCTAGACTCCGCGATCGCTCCTCATACAATCTACCTGATTGCCCTCTCAATCATACGAGTAGCTAGGCGCTGATCACCTTCAAGCTTGGTAATATCTTTTTCCATATAATTTGACAGTGCATGAACGCAGCACTTGAGATATAGTCTTGCAAATGCTTTGTATAATGGTATGAAAACCTACCGGGTCATGCAGGATAAAACTGATCGGAGGCTAAAAATCTCACTCCTAGCGCGTTGTGCAACAATTGCACATTGATCTGTAGATTTAAAGTCCGCTGATACCTCTATAGCAAAGTCACAAACATTCAACACTCCATTATTCTCAAGTACAGCATCTGGTTCAGCGACCTGGAGCTTCTTAACGACTATAGACAAGAGACAGCTTTTTGTACAGATAACCGGTAATTCTATTGTAGCAAACCGATTGACGAACTTTTCTATATACTCTTCTAAGATTTTCACCGACAAAAATTCTGAAGGCTCGATTTTCTTGTCAGCCATTATTAGTCCTGTGCGAACTGGACTGAACTTAACCAAACTGAACTTTACCTTATTTTCCAGGTATGCGGGTATGCGGTAACAAATACTCATGAAAGAAACGGTATGACTATTTACAATCGCGATGTCGGTTGCTCAACCGCATACCGAAGAGCTGTTCCTGGACGCTAGATTGGGTTTAGACACCAAATTAAATTAAAATAGCTCAATCGTATGCATTCCCAACACATACACATCATACAGCCGGTTTCGTTTTGTTGGCACCCATCAACTAGGGACAGTAGTATCAGGATCCGCATGCGCTTTAAACGAAACTCCCACGCTATTTCTTCATAAGAAAACAGCGCAAATATTGTGAAAATCTTTTTGAAACACACAAAAAGCGTTCGCTCTCTAATTTTGTCGTTTTGTCGAAATTAACTGGGGTCCATCGTCTTTTCATGCGAGTGGACAAGCACCTTTCGTTGATGAGACCTCTCCCATCTTCCATTCACAGGTACACAAGATTCAAGATTCAGGATTTATGGTTTTAAAAGCAATTAACTTTACAATAACCACAGAGTGGAACTATAGGTAAAAATTTATATACATATATATGTATAAATAAAATCAAAATCAATGGGACGATGATAGTTTATTAATAGTTTGGGGCAAAATTCGAATACCTATGTCTTCCTCCGTACTTACCAAATGGGAACGAATGTGCCATCTGTTTAAGATTACTTTTTATTTTCAAGGCTACGGCAATAAACAAATTGACTAGATCGCCTTCTGTGTTGGAGCGGCACAAGAGGGTTAAGTCAGATCGCATGACTCTCAAACAGATCGACATTCCGAGTTCGCGTGACGTATTTGTGCAAGTAAACTGGTAAACATTGACAATCACAACGCAAATATTCACTAGGCTGCACTTCCAGCAGGCTTCGGGGTGAACACATATCGGAATTCGCGTTATGTTAAGCGACGACTAGCCAGTGACGTCCGATTTACACCTCATGCTTGATCAAGAAACTGAATAGCGCAACAAAACCTTTTCAGATTAACATAGAACTCCTATGACTGACGCATCCTGACTACACTCTGGCAGAAGGTCTCTAATATTACAAATGCAATGAAACCCTGAACTGTTAAAACTCAATCCAGCATTTAACCAGTGGTTCTTCTTGGGCTCTTGGATAATGGATGAAAAACCTTGTCTCATTTAAAAACCAATGCTCTCGCCTACATTTATACAAAAATATCAATCCGATAACGACCATGTCGACATAATACATACTGGTATCAGTTATGACAAAACTGCTGACTGATATTAAAATCAATTATAGAGGCAATACTTAAAACTTGTGACCAAAGTCTGTCTCCAACCCTGTGTGAATGGTTGAAAATTCTGATCAAATAAGTGGTGCGAGCAGTCTGAAATGACTGCGTTTTATTTCACTTACCTACAACTGATAGTGATACTGAACAGCGGTAGTCGTTCATATCTTACAAACTACGTCCATTTATCCTAGTTTCGCTTATGTCTAAATTTCTTTTATCGGAATAATCTTCTGTCAACTGAATCTTTTTATTGTTCATAGGTTTTGGTTAAGACAAACTAGCAAATTCCAAAAATGCAAAGTGCTGAAAAGTGTAAACCATTTTACTACAAAAATTACTTTAGGCAGAAAATGTTGCGTTGCAGCATGTCGGAAAAGTTTGGTGGAGTCTTAATATGTTACAGTATAAATAACAGCATACATGACGAGGTCACTTACAAGCGTGCTTTCGAGCTCCTATGTATGCTATGAGGGATCGTTGATGTGATGCGTACTTACAAAATATAACAAACTAAATTACGTTGAAAATTTATTCAAATAACTTGATTCGCGACACAGACGCAGACAAACAGTAACAATATAAACATCCTATTTCTGTATTGTCTGAACGGTTATTTTTCCTTTAAAATGCGCTTCCTGACACTGTCTTTGTATGCCCTACACCTGCGTTCCTAATCATTCAACCTGATGCAGTTAGACACTTTGATATTTCCATGCATTGTTCCCCACTTCCTGGTCTAATTGCAAAGGATTTTCTGACGATCAAAAGAGGAATTGAGGTTATCGCACGACTATTCCCCGCATCTACTGAGTGAAAATTAGATATGATGGTCGAACAACACTGTCGTGAATGCGACAGATTTGTCAGAGTCATTTTTCTGATAATTCGCATGAGGTTCTGATGGCGTGCAAATCGTTCTGATCTACCTGAAGCCGACATCTCGTCCCCAATTGAAGAACTAAAATATTCAGTAATTCTTTCATCCTTTGATTCGCCCGCTATTTGGTTGATCAATTAAAAGTTATTCAGGAGTCAACTGACATATTGAATTTTGACATCGAATCCTCACCCTCACCTTTTACGTAAAATGCTCGTAAAAGTATTTGTGTGGTTGAATTAATATTATTGCTGAAATTGCGTGTACACGAACAAACTCATTTCCTTCTATTGTAATCGCTTTCGACGTCGAGATATTGATTCAGAATTAGGATACTTATTTTTTGCGAAACGATTTGAATGTACATGTGTATTAATTTGCGATGGGTAGTTCAACTCGACTATATATGACATAACATGATTACGTATTATTTCTTTTTCCTGAACAAATATTCAATCGGATATGGCATTTGTGAAGTTAAGTGAATGTAGTCAACATGAATTATCAGATGTTGTAACTTGAATAATATAAATTTAACAATCACTATGGGGCACTTGTGCCAACATGTTACTGCTCAACACCAAAGCAGCAGCATTTCACCTTCAAAACCTAAATCACTGGGTGATGTTTGAAGGATAAAGAGAGAAAGAATCGAACGGATTTTTAGTTATTTAATCTGCAGAAGGTGATATGTTTACCCTGATTTTGTTTATATACGAAAGTGCTTTGATCACGTTTGTACAGGATGCAAAATCCATAAACAGTGTTTAATGTTCAGAAGTAGGTGAACTTCACAATTTGGTATCAAAGGCAAATATCCCAGTAAACCTATTCAAAGTTCAGTCACATAAAATTTAATGACTAGGGAGTCGAGGTATAGTAAAACGTAGGACTTTTTGTGAATTCTTTTATAGGCGCGACACTGGATGATTTCAATCAGTAACAATCCCAGTAATAGGATATTAATGAGGCTGATAGATGAAATTAATTAAAATGAAATTCCTGCAAACGTCATAATGCATGATGAACAAACGAGTCTTCGCTCCGGGATCTTCTTGTAATGATTCAGCGTTATATATAGGCTACAACAGAACAGCGAGGTGTGCAAATCAGTCCATTAGCGACTGCAGGTTCTCTCTGGGAGTGAGCAATAATGGCTGCATCGTGGGCAAACAACAGGTCACGGATTAGCACATCCCGTGCTTTGGTTTGTGCTCTCAACCTGTTCAGGTTGAAAAGCTTACCATCACTTCGCGTGCCTAAACGCCTTCTCTCCTCGTCCTAAAAGCGTGCTTCAGAAGCAGAACAAAGAAAATGCCGAACAGCGTGGGAGCAAGAACACACCCTTGTTTGACGCCTCAGCGAATTTCAAGTGCTTCTGAAATGCAACCGTTAAAATGGACTGAGCCTTTCATGCCTGAGTGGAACGAAATAACGAGTCTTGGCAGCCTTGGGGGCAGCCAGTGATGACTACTAAATATTTCACCTGACTTTTATTATGATGACCGCGAAAAATTCGGTCATACTTTACCCGAAAATTGGTGCTCTATTAAAGCGTCATGTGAATATTTATTTGAAATTTTAGAACACATTGACTGTTTCAAAATTGGCCTTCAAATCACGTGAAATCAAATATGATGTCAATTTATACGTTCGACTTCCTAATGACCACAAAATGAATGCATCATTGAACTTCTGTAAAACACGGTCTATCTTCCATTGCGTTTACCACATGTGTGTTAATCTCCTGGCTAAAATCGATATAAGTTTTGCTAAGTGCTTGAAATAGTAGTATATTCATGATGTTTTATTGTGGCAGAAATTCAATTATCACATTTCGATATTTCGTATTTTTCATTAAGCAAACGGTGAAAAATCTAAGTTGAAAATGTTACAAAGTTATTTTGATTGAAATTTCCAGTTCAAACTTAAGAAAATTTACGAACATGTGGTCCATTTTAGTCAATATTATCAGATTTTTACTATATATAACTTCTAAAATGTCCACATACATTGATTGCCCAGGCAAAAGTTAAAGCAACACTCACGACACAGTGTGTTGTCTTTTCTTAATCAAATTAATTTTTGACACCGATAGCTGTAAGATGATCACCTACTCGCAATTAGTTCCAACCCCTCTGCCCTAAACTTTGACACGAATGGAAGCACTCCAGAATCATACAACCGAAATAAATTCTGGATGCTCGATAGGATTTGCGGAATTTTAAAGTCCTGTGATAATTCAAGTGAAGTAAAATTCAATTCATAATCCCAGGGGAAGGGAAATGGACTTAGTCTACGATAAAATTAGCATGTGTTTCAATAAATGCTTCAAATCAACCTATGACTTTGAACGCATTAAAAGTGAATGGGAAATGTCACTGAAGACCTTGTACTATGCAGCATTTGAATACAAGTTTCGTCCGTATATCTGAATAATTCATTGATAATAACGTCATTTTATACCAAATACTTCAATCATAAGTGAGATTTATACATAAATCTATGTTTATCTTCCACGAAAAAGAGGAAAGCTGCAATTTACCATTTCTATCTTGGTTATCTCTACCTTGTTTGCTTTATGTTTTCTTTCGATGTTATATAATTTTAAAAGCCTACTGTGTGTTTCGGGAATTTTTGATCGAAAACATCAAAGTGGAGAACGCATTCATTTTCGCTGCCAAGAGACCGTTGAAAATAAGACCCATCTTTCACTTAGATCACTATAATGAGCTATATATCTATGAATTTCGTACTTCACATCCATCATTACTTCACACCCCAATCCATAGAAATTCAATCATATCTTCAACAGTAACCAATGCCACCCAGAACTGACTTCTCATAATCAGTAGACTTGCCTTGAAGTTCAGTTGATTGCCGTTGAAATAAAAAAAACATTTGTCAGATAATGTATACAGTGATCTAACGAGCAATATCATTCCACATTCATGAAATTTTTATTTATTTGAGCCCGTAAAATTAAGGTGTCTGATTGAAAGATAATTTTGCTTGAATGTTTAGTAGATAGACACAGTGGAGTCTCAATACACAAATGAAGCAAAAATACAGTAATTCAATAGAAATCAATCAAATGTTTCAAATAACGCGGCAAACAAAACGAATGGCACGTGACGAATGAGCGGAAAATTCGAAATATCCAATACTTTTCGGTTCAGCGTTACCTTAAGAGGATTCGGACAAATTCTGAAACAACAATCAGGAAGCTAGTTTGTTATTGAAATTTGAAATGATAGTTATGCGAAACAAAAGAACAAAAGAAGTATTTGCCAAGATGTTATGAACACTAAATCAACGAACAAGAAAGAATCATTTGTACGAAAATTAGAACCCACTTATTTAGACGATTGTAATCGCCAATTGGTTTTGGCTAAATTTAATTTCACGTTTAGCGCTATTTATGATTCCGGTCATGATAGCCAGAGAAATTCATAACGGCCAAAATGCGAAAAATGATACTCTCCACAAAAAACCTGTTAACATCTTTCTAATTGAGCTCTGACAAGTTATTCGAACTGTCCTTGTGAGAAACAATAATGGTAACTGTACAATATTTTAGTAGGAGGCTCCCATATCAGAAACATACTGTATTTGATACTGCAACAGAGTTTGGAGTGTGTCACCGATCGCTTAGTGCTTGGTACACATATGCAGAGCTGATCACACACGAAACGGAAAAATGTAGTCGAAAGATTAAAAACTCGGTCATAAGGTTTGCCATCTTCAGACAGCAAAACCTGACTTGATAAAATGCGTCGTTACTTTGTTAATTAGAAGCTGTATTTTAATGGCTAACACAAAGTAAATGAATGAGTGTGTTAATTCTCGGCTTGCTTTTTGTCGAAATGCAGTCATCATCTCTTAATAGCAAAAGATGCTTCAGAGGTTAATTGACTGATTTTCATCAGCATGCATAGATTTTGGGTTGACAATCAGCACTAACCACACTAAAATCTCTTTCAAGGTACTGTATAGCCTCCTATTATCATTGTCGAAAACTGTCAGCTTGAGCCAGTACATCATTTCACATATCTTGGTTCAACCATGGCGGATAACCTCTCGCCAGACATGGAGATTGATGAGCGGATCGGTAGAGCAGCTGCCATTCTGTCCCGTTTAAACTCTCATGTTTTATGCAATCTCAAACTGACCGTGAGAGACTTCCACGTACCCCACCCACCCCCGTAATCATGAACACCTATCTGAGACGCGATGAGTACGCGTTCACTTGTCCCCCTGCTTCAGAACGACAATCAATCTTCTGCAGCGTATTTACCCCGACCACAAAGCTTGTGCCCGGACTAGCTGCTAAACCTTATGAAGAACGTTTGGGGAGTCTCAACCTTTTCGACTTTCTCTGTCGTCGACTAAGAGGTGACCTCATACTGATGTAAAATATTATGCACGTCCCTAACCATCCCTTGTCCAAACTTTTCACACGCTCGCCACCCCGTGCCAGTCGGAAACATGAACTTACAGTGCTTATTCCCACTTTAAGACTGAACTGTCGAAAATATTCGTATGCTGTACGTTTAAGTTTCACATGGAACACCCTCCCCTCCACTGTTACACACTCAGCCAACCTGGATATTTTTAAACCTAATTTGGACAAATACTTGAGAGACAACCCAAATTTTGATACGATTTACATTACATGAGTTTTCCTGTTCTTTCCTTTTTTATTGTATATAAATTACCTCATACTCCATCCATGGTTATTGTTACGCTGATGCTTTTTAACCATTTCCAAACTTGAAGCACTTTAATCGACTTTGAATCACTTTATTGCTTGCAGAATGACAGAAAAACCTGGGCAATCCGAGCAAGACACGGAATTTAGCTGAATATATTCCTAATACGGAGTCGCATCCTGAACATATCGTGAATGGACAAATGAACAAACACTGAAGTGCTTTCTGAAGCTGATTTACGAAGCATGTTCACTGTACTATGACAGCACCACCTTCGCCAAATGAGTTAAGTATACAGGAAGAAAAATGGTCGTATTCCATAAGTTCAACTCTGTGGTGGGTTGAAATTAAGAAGTTTGCATTAGGGCCGCATTGGTGCCACAGATCTTTCGCAAATGAACAATGAAAACTCTTAACATTGACGCCACGAGTTAAAAAGAGCTTGCTGTTGACAGTCACTTTGGAAGCACTGTCAAAAGCACGTCTTTAAACTGGAGATGAGCGGGTACGCTCTTTGCTACTAAACATCGATCATGCCGACAGCGCGATACTATGTCGATCGGTCGCGTAATGCTGAACAGTGAGCTCTACGGGACAAACGTTTCACCCCAAATCGAACTGTTTAGTCATTTGAAACTCTGTGGAATATGCTGTCGTCACGAGATGGTTATATACATCCATTATGGAAATCAGCCAAAGGAGACCAACAACAAGATGCTTTATTATGCAACAACTATAAAATGCATGCACACGAAGATGGTACAGATAACAGGTGTGGTACTTCATAGGCAATCTCGAGTATTAGTTTTAAAAGTATGAAGCATTGAGCTCTTTTCGTATACGCACAGGAAAAGAGGGTTTGTGTATGTGCAGAATGGACGTTGTTCCTCAGATACAATCTAATTTTCACACGAAAATCAATGAAAATATTGCGCTGTGCATTTAGTTTGTAGAGAATTAAACAATTCTTCATTCAGTCCTCTCCGTGCCGGTGGCACATGAGGCGAAGACAACTTCACGTCAGTGGTTCCGGTCTGTCACTGCTTCCGTTGCCGTCTGCATCGTGAATCCTTGTGCATGTAGTTCGCGTTCCAAAGTTCTGCGCCAAGTTTCCTTGGGCCGTCCCCTTTTTCGTTTACCTTGCGGATGCCAGTGCATGGCTACCTTCGTATGCGAACTGGGATCCATCCTGTAGACATGACCTAACCACGGATCTGTTGTCATCGTTTCCGTAGCAATGTAGGTTTTATCGGGATAGGTTGCTAGCCCTAATGCCCACCCAACCCCCTCCTTTTCTCATACGGGCATGGGACGTCCTTGCGGAAGTTATTAAACAATATGACTACATTAATTCACTTTACAAACAAAGGCATTTTCGAGCTAACTACAACAATTCTTCGCTAATCCTTTCTGGCTTATCACGTCATTATGCGTGATTTCAGCTGAATAGAAAACGAGGGAACTTTAACGAATGCTCACCCTCATAATTGATGCAATTGTCACCATCCCTGTCCACAGTTTGCAAGACATGTTGGATTTCTTCGTTACTCACCTTGACACCTGAATTATGCAGTGCATGGAGCAACTCATCTTGTTCCAATTTACCGCTGCAGTTAACATCCAGTTTCTGCAAATTTAAGAAAACGGGAGGTATATTTGATGTTATTGCTATGTTAAAAGAAATGTACTTCGGATGGAATTTATATACGCAGTGATGGGAAACTGCTAAGTCTAAATCATTAGCAAGCACGAACCAAGGTATGCGATGTACATATTCAGGAATTAACTTCGCCTAGTTCAGCCATCATTGCTCATCCAAAAGAACGGTTACATCCAAAACTCGGTTTGTTTTTTAAGCATGTGGGGACGTTGTTATATGACAGGCAAGAGCAAGGCTGGAGGTTTTGTCGTTAATTATCATCTGTGTTGAAGCGTATCAGTTTGAACTAGTACTTCAATTCATATATTTGCTTTTAAACATTGCGGTTAGCTTTTCACACTGACAGAGCAAAAAAAATCTTGTCCCATTTCAACGACCGTGTCTGGTGCAACCACAAGCGGAGAGTGAATAAAATGATCGTACGGTCAAGTTTTTATTGAATGACAATGAACATACACCATCCACACAGGCCACGAACAAACGCTGTATGTTTTCCACTATCAAAGCTTTCGTCGCGTTGGAACATAGCGTAGATGTGCAGAGTAAAAAATATATGTATATTCTCTGAATCTTATTTAGAGAACCTGTTTGCACGATTGCAACAGAGTGGTTTACGCTGGTTTGTTCATTAAATATGAAGCAACGTACTAGAGAAGGTCTACTTTAAGGAAAGTAAAATCAAGAAGATGGCCTTTGTGTAGGCCGTAGCTGTGGTGTAATTAGAATCGTCAGTTAAATGTGACTATGCTGATGATATAGTTCCGCTCTTCTATTCGTACACATACACAGGCGATACTGAACAAGATCGCACTTGGAAGAAGAAGAAGAAGAAGAAGAATGACTTTATTCGTGTTCACGAATTTTCAGCATTTTACACCCTCTAAGTGCAGTGTTCTGCTGTAGGACATCGAATAATCGAACAGCACTTTATTACTTGACCACAAGGCGCTTGAAAATGTAGATCGTTTCACGTATCTCGGTAGTTGTATCAATAATTCTGCAACGTTAGGTGGCGATGTCTCAATGTCTCTCTAAAGCGACCGTAGCATTTCGCAACCTAGGTCATATCTGGCGTCAGAAAGGACTGTCTCTGTTACTCAAAGATACAGTCTGCAAAGCGGCAGTTAGGGTTGTATTACTGTATGGGTTCGAAATTTGGACACTACAGAAAGAACACATTTGGCGTCTCCAAGTATTTAACAACCGATGTGTCCGATGTCGCAGTCACAAACGAAACCATTCTCTCAGAAATAAACTGTTCGGTAGTAATGTTTATACACAGATGCAGATCAACCTTTATAATTTACGCACGTTGGGTTGCGTTTTACGGATGCCGAATCACCGAGTTCCGAAAGGGATTCTTTTTGCGAAGCATCATCCCATTTGATGTAAATCTCGGTGCCCAAACCGTCACATGGTTTATGCAGCTAAAAATACCCTTACTAACAACGTTTCCAAATCCGGCGCGGTACGTCTTCCAGGCTGGGGTCCCCACGATCAGATATCGCATTGGTTAGTTACGCTTCAGAATATGTCCTGAAACCGTATCCAGTAGCGGTCCTGCACTAAGCACCTTCTCGCAGTGTTTGCTTAACCTTGTGTGTTGTCAAGCGGAGTGACGAGAAAAGCTTGTTATGTTGCATGATAGTGAAAGCCGCAAGGAAGCTGTCGTGCTGATGTCACTCTATTCGTTCACAAAACTTGTTTGAATGCATGTTCCATTCGAGGTGTAGGCACCTTGTTTCAGTTTGCTTGTTCTATAGAAACCGTAGCTATTTAAGTCCCACCCTTCCCCGTCTTATAATATTTTGCTTTTTCATGGTTGTATGGCGGATAAGAATTCGGTGCACGCTACCGGTGTAATGCTGTCACTGATGATGATGATGAATGGCTGATTTATTTTCTCTTTTCTCTTTCATCTTATAATAAGTAGGACGCAAGACATTAAACAAAGCTTCAAAATATGACACACTGATTTTGCGAAATAAATGAAAGCCATGAAAGGACATTGAAGAAAGCAAATATGAAAATCGTATCGCTGAAAGTGAATATATCGCACAGCTTTACTTGTATGACACGGTTAAATAGGTTTGTTACAAAGAACCACGATGTTCAAACACAGAATCACAAAGTGATTCTTCGTCAAGCACTGAAGGCGCTCACATCCCATCCCTTACAAATCACTACCGGTTTGTGACTGTTTGCTATCATGAGGTGGAGACAGTAAGTCCTGTTTAACAGTGGCATACGTTTATTTACCACTATACCGCTGTTTCAAGGCTCACTAAACCTGACCCTACTATCTACACATGATGACGGCAAACAGCCAGAAACCGGTAGTGGTGTGTAAGGCATGGATATGTGAGCACCAAAATATATTTGTCGTTTATAAGCGCCTTGAGTGCTTGGCCAAGAATCATTTTGTGACTCTGTATTTGAACATCGTAGTTCTTTGTAAGAACCCTATTTAAGAATGGCATACAAGAACACTTTGTTTTACCAACATACCACAGTTTCAAGACTCAATGAATCTGATATTACTGTCTCCATCTGATGTCGGCAAACAGCCAGAAACCGCTAGTGGTGTGTAAGTGTGGGGGATGGGGATGTGAGCACGGAAATATATTGGTTGAATATATTGCAATTATTAAGTAAGAATGCGACCAGAAAAACTCATGAACAATTCTCAAACATAGATAAATGAGTAAAGTGAGGGAAAACGTAGATAGGTCCAAATTGATCCATTAGAGAAAGTAAATAGTGATTAATAAAGGATGAAGGATAACTAAATAACGGTTTTGAATTAATCTGAATTTATAAACGAAAATTTAAGTGTATGTTGGGAATATGAATGTATTTTATCTTGAGCACCAGCTATGTTGACCTAAATCTGAATCAGTACGAAACGTCACTAGCTGCCAGGTAGTGACTTAACAAATCCAAAAGAGACAGAGTTAAAAGCCATGTCGGTATCTGGAGCGAATCTAGTCAAAATATAATACCCAGTTCTTTATTCATGGTATTAAATATTCTAAGCCATGGGAATCAGAGACATTTTAGAAAATAAACGTCACTGATACTAATTAATGCAATTATGTATAAAAAATCAATAAATAATCAGACAACTTATGAAATGACACTCACCTTAAACGCTTCTCGCACCTGATTTCTTTGAACATCGCGTTTGCTTATTCCATATTCTTTCATGAATGTACAAAAATCTGCGAAACTGATGTTCTTCCCATGCTCTTGAAACATGAAAAAATGCGGAGAATAAAGGTTGTGCAAGCCATATTTGTTTGTACTAGAATGCTAGCGGTGGTACAGCGTTTACTGCGTTCAATTTTCGATCGGGTGCACCATATTCGACTCCCGCTGTGGTTGCACAATTCTACAAATATGCTTTCGCACCATACCCATATGTAAATTTGGAACCAACTGTAGTTCGAAACAAATAATTATGATAGCTCAGTACCCAGTAAATAGGGTGAAATCATAACGACGAACAGGTTGGTCGTACCAACTTTATCAAACAGTAGCATACCAAAGCAACTTGTTTTCCATTGTTCCACTGTTTCGGATCCGGAGCTTAATGTTCCTACCTGATGTGTGCAAACAGCAAGAAACCGGTCGTGGGGTGTGTGATGGAATTGCATGCAAATAAGCATTCTTGTATTTTTATTTTGTTCAGGGGTTTTAGTTCAAACGGTTTATCTTCTACCGTTACGCAACAAACTTGCATGCGCTTAAAACTAAATTAGACAGGTTTTTTTACACATGATGTTAACGTTATCCCATGAACTTACTCCGATTGTCTAATTTGCTCAACATCTCATCGAGTTCTTTCTGTGTAGGCTGTTCTCCGATTGCCTTCAGAGCTTTACTCAATTCCGATCGATCGATCACGCCATTTTTATTCCGGTCCAACGATGCGAACGCAATCTCGAATTCTATTATCAAAAATAGAAGGAGCGCAAATGAGCAACTTGTGATTTTAGCACAGAAATTGTTATAGATATTCGTTTGCAAAGTCATGCTTAACAAGGTTAATGCGTGCAACAATTCACTCCAGTGCTTTGATCCATTTGCTCACCTTTAAGTTCGCGGGGAGAAAACCGAACCCCAGTGCTGCTGGATTCAACAGGCTTCTAAAACGAGGACCGAAAAACATCGTATAACCAAAATACGAAGCAATTCACGTGCATGTTTAATGTCAATGTTTCGACAAAAACGGCTACCGATGGTTGGAAATATGATTTACACAGAATTGAAATCAGTTCATCCTGCTCGAGATAAAAGATTTATCGCAAAACGGAAATAGCTGTGCAAAACCATAGGATATACAGATAAACTTTTAATAAATCGTATACTCATTTTTTGATCCGAGTGGTTCGAAAGAGGTGTAAGAATAATTCCAAGTATGGAATGTTCGACGGACATATACTTTTGGGTAAATCGTTTCTCAGGTGCGTGACTATAATGGAAGCATTGAGGGTTGTCAGCAAAGAGCGGCCAGCACAGTTTTTTTAGAAAATCATTTCACTCGATGTAGACAAAAATTTTTATGATAGGTTATTCTTGAGAAAACATTCGCGGACTGAATACAGTTCCGACGACAGTTTGTACAATATTGTAATGTTCGAGGGGTAAGATGATGACTGCGTGTCGGTAGACTGTAAACAATCTTGCATTGGTGCCTGAATGGACGGGGCGCTACGTGGATTATTAAGTAGGCGATAACAGTTCGCATCGAATGCGCCAGCGCTCGATAGTGTTCCGTCAGTGTCATGACAGTCGCTCCTCAAAGGGTAACAACGTTATCCAACCTTGCGCTGTATAGTACACAACTGGGTCCATGTATGTATGCCAAGTTTTATGGCAAAGAGTCTACCCCAGAGGTTTCTGGTTCGAGTCAACATGTATATACATTGCGGGAAGTGCATGCAAAATGAGTCCGGGGTATTTCTGTATACATAATATTCAGTAGCACCCTTTCCAGCCATGATACCTCGAAAACGCACCGACCGAGCTGACCAATAGTGATGGTGAATGAAACGCAACTCAGATGAACGGAATTGAATGGTTGGATAATCTTCCTATTCAATCATTAAAATCAGCCAACTAGCACACTCAAAATAAACGTTTAGTTCCCCGAACGATAACAGAATGGCTTAAGACGTATAACAAAAAATAATTCAATGAAAAATACTTATTGGTTATACCTGTAGTTTAGAAACGAACAAGGGATCAGAAAAGCAACGAAGAAAATATTTCAAACGTCGATAAACGCATCTAAACGGAAACAACAAGGTGAAGTCATCAGGTAGAAGGATTCGGATAGAAATGAGCAGAACAAAATGTTTTAGCGATTGTGACTGATGAGATTTAAAAAAGTGGTTCAATAGGCGAATTCATTGTAATAATAATGATGATGATGATAGTAAAATGCCGGAACAATCATGACAAAGACGAATTGTGTAACTCCGATAACCACAACAAATTGAGTAGTATGAATCCAAATATAGTAGTAGCAGTAGTAGTAATTGTAGTAATTGTGTGAGTACAGCTATGAAAGCGAATAGTCAAACTTTAACGCTTGTACCTTTTGGATGTACTGACTGGCGAAATCAATTAGATCATTTTGGAGAGCATGTTATTTTACCGAATACATTGAGGTGTCTTGCAATTGTTAACAACCGAATAAAGCGAGAACCAAATTAACAATCGCGCCTAAAATGCTGTGTCGTAAACATCATAGAGCATTCTCACTCACGCAGAACCGAATCGGACTCAGTTACTAAAATAAAGTCCATTCTAATCGAGACCAACTTAGTATTGTTTGAGCGAACAGATTTCAAGAAGAAGCACGACTAAACATTTAAATGTAAAGTAAGGCAAAAGATTAGTTACTCCGCTTTTGCTTCGCGATTCAAGATTCAAGAATTTATGGTATAAAAAAGCTCGTAGCTGTACAACAGCACAGGATATTCGTATAAGGACAATAAATATATATATACAGAAAAATTGAGTCATTAGGAAGATCGACAGTTTTGTAGTTGCAAAAAAATGCCATGTATTGTGGCGGTATGATGGGTATGAGAAGATCGTAAGAAATATTGCCACATGCTCTTTGAATCCTCCCATGATGATTATTGTAGGTACTACTTCCCAACATTTTATGCACTAAAGTTTGAGCAATTGACTTCAGTTGATGAGCATTGATAGCGCAAACTACTGCCTTGTGGTTAGTAGACAAACAAATTGAACATGGAAACTGAGACGTTGGAACAAGTGACGATGGAATGATTTGCTACTTTCAAGTAAAAACAAGCTCAGAAATACTTGTTCTTCCAACATAGAAAACAATCAAATGACAATAAGGGACAGAATATAAAAGATCACCTCAAATGCAATTAAGTAACTTTGTAGCAATTATACGATGAAAAACAAGCACGTTGAGCTGAGTACTCAGATATACCCCAGTTAGCAGAAAACCGAATTCAAAAATCAGCATCGATGCGAAAACGTGAATAGTTGAAATCAACCCAGCTCAACAAAAATACGAACGTTTAGTGACTTACAGATGAGCTCATTTCGTAGAGAATTTGGAAACTGAACAGCAATATCAGCAATATATCGTGAAGAAACAAATGACGTCCAAAAATATGAGCCAATAAGAATCTTGTTGTAGCCACGCCCAACACGTACCCTCTTAGGGCCCAGATGAATGCAACTGATAACAACGATTAATGTGATGCTAAGAGAGGAGGTGGAGGGTTGTAGGCGCTAGTACCACATCAATTATACTAATGGTAGTAACAGACATATTGAAATGTGTAAAATAGCAATGATTTTATTGGATGAAATGGCAGTAAAATGAAGAGTTGTTATCGGGCGAACAGTGATACGAGAAAATGAGTTTAGACGTGACGTCTATTGTCGTACACGGCTCTTTGAATACAATTTTTGATGAGAAGAATTGGGATTTAATGGAGGGATATGATCAGAAATTTGATGATGTCACGGGTTTTTAATCAATTGCTGCGTTTAGAGTGCAGTGAAACCAAAATCCAAGCTAGTGGGTTATTGTGAGATACATATATTTCTCCGCATGGCATAGGGTAGAGGAGAGCAATTTTCATGTCACGTTCTGATCCCAGATCAAATCCGCTACGTTGGTATTGTTTGGAATATTTGTAGCTCGGGTCGTTGTTGTAGCTTACTTGAATTTGTTCTCCGAGCTTGTTGAGTTTGCATCGGACGTTTCGTTGCCAGACTAGGCAACATCTTCAGCGATTGTTGGCAAATTGACTGCTCCAAGTGGCACTGACGATGATATTTGGCCGGCCGACCACTGGTCACGTGATCGCATGTGATTGTTTGATTGATTGACTGCCTTTTCGGTTCTTCGTCTCAGTCGCATCCGTGCGTAGATATCGTCCAAGCTCACGTGTTCGTTGATCGATCGTTCACCGGAGTGCCAGGCTTCGATGAACTCTCGTGCTGCTTTGTTATTAGCTCGGCCCAAGATGTGGCAGTTATGACAGTCCATCTCGTGATCTTCGTTGTCGACGTGCGTTGATATGAGAGACTTGATGTCGTGACGTCGTACGGCCAGTTGATGCTCATGGATTCGAGTTTTTAGTTTTCGACCGGTTTGCCGGATGTAGTGTTTGTCACAGTGCGTGCACTGTATTTTGTACATTACGTTTGCGTTTTCATCTTTGGGTATTGCATCTTTCACTTTTGTGAGCACGTTACGTAGAGTTGCTGTTGGTTTGTGGGCGATAAAAATACCGTGAGGTCGTAGGAGTCTTGATGTCATTTCTGAGATGTCTTTGACGTTGCATAGCATCAACTTCGGAATAAGGCCAATCAGCGTGCTGGATGCTCTCAAATTAAAGTCAACATAGACTTTATGTCAGTCTTAGAAAGTTCATCGGTAATGTGCAAACAGACCTTTGATGCAAATCAGGGTAAAAACTACAAGTTACACTATGATTTATGAGAAAGATAATTACTGAGGCATATATCGAGCAGGAAATCGGCTGTAAAATGGAGTGTTCTCCTGTTAGCCTTAAATGGCGATTGACTGGTTGTATGCGCAAGAATGCAGTTCTTGCCTGGAAGGCTGTAAAAAATTTGATCAAATTATCAGCTCTCTATGCTATTTGGCTGGGTGTGAGGGAATTTCAAAAAAAAACAGCAGAATGTGGTATGGTTATAGGACTCCCTGTTCTGCGAATAATCATCAACTGGTTAATGAACGCCAGACAATTCTTGATGCGCTGCGAATATTTATTAGGCACAAACTTGTTGAGAGTTTTGCGAATGACGAGGGAGGTTGGCAGAGTGTAAAGACTAGTAAAATAAAACAGTACTCAGCTTCTAGTATGTGATGTTCCAAAGTTCATTTGCCAGCACGCGATCTGACCGCTCTGAGTGAATGACGAAATCTCCGCTTTTATTACAAAAAAGTCAGCGTGCTTCTTGCAAAAATCATTTCGGTATCGGTCTCATTTCAATGGTCCCTAAAACACTGGCTTCTACCTCGCTGCTTTGGTTGGTCCCAAACGGAAAGGACAGGCGCGCGAGAAGAAAAAAAACTGAATTCGTGTCAGAAGAGAGTATGTGTACTAAATCTTCAAGCTCTGTTGGTTAATTAGGAAAAATAATGCGTTCCGTACGCCTAATGTTAGGGTTCTTCTAGAAATTTGGACGGCATTGAACGATTTCGATTGCAAAATTCTATACAACTATCTCACGAGAAATCAGTCCGAGAAATAAGTTTGGAGTTTGAAACATTCACCTTACTTATCTCTAACGGAATTAGGCAGTGATGCCTATTCTGACATTTCTTTTGGAGTTCATAAACTACGATATTCTATTGAAAGCATAGCTTTTACTGAGAGGTGTGCGGCTGGATCCATCGGTGGATTAGCCGGATTAAATGGTCTCAAATTAACCAGCCCACGCGCGTCGACTTAAGGCGAGATCGTGATTCTTCCGCTTTCCTAATTTAGAACACCATAAACGGTAAGCAGTCCTAGGGCATCTACATATTCCTTTACAGTTGACAGCGAGGTCATTACTTCAACGCCTTGTAGCCGACGTCAAGCACGAGCGAGTTAGGGGTTGAGCACAGTTTTCGCGAGCGCTAACTCTGTCTTTCGGTGGACGTGACCAAATCAGTGTAGTCTTCGTCGTTGGATATAAATGGAAAGCAGAGATATCCTGCTGCAACGCGTCTGTCATTTTCAATTACTTTATCAACGACAGATTGAAGTTTGTTAAAAATCTTCTTTTGGTTGGCAGATAACGTTGGGGCATACGCCGAAACTATAGTACTATTGAAAGAATGCTTCCTAAGACGGATCAATGCAATCTTTGAAGACACTGGCGTCCACGACATGTGTGCTACTTTTTCATGATTACTGAGAGCTATCGCTACTCCTGATGCCAGATCCATCCTCAGGCCCACTATAAAGAAGCGACTATGTTCAATCGACACCGGAAAACTTAATCGGTCTGGATCCGTGGCTAGGTAGTCGAACCTTAGAGACAAAAGCAACATCTACTCGGCAGTCTAGTAAAGAATGCATCCAGATGGCTTGACTGCCCATATCCAGCAGTGTCCTTACATTCCAACATCCTAAATGAAAATCCTTACGCATATTTACGGCTCCAGTTTGCTTACTTTTCACACTAGCCGCGGGGAGAGCCACGTTCGACACGTATCGGTAACCCCGTAGCAGAGAGTTATTATGAGACATTTTCATGCATTTGAACAAAATTCACGGTGTGTGGTGTTTATTTTGAACTAGTCGGTAGCTTCGTTCGGTAGTTTTATTTCTATTAGCGGATTTGTAGGCAAAGTAACTTTCGTCATTTAACGCAATGACGGAGTGTGTTGCTTCATACTAATGGTAAAGCAAACGACGCAGACGTGCGTGATACAATTTTGGGTTGCAAACTTGGCCGACTCAGCAAAAGATATTGGTCTGCTTTAAGCATTTGGCATCCGTTTCATGTGAAGTATTGTTCGCTCTATGCTGCCAACGATGGCTTAGACCAAAAAACGAACTGAAGGAATTGCTTATGTGAGTTCGTCCGCGATGTTAAGGTCACGTTACAAGAATTCCTCTTCAACGCCTAACACTGCGCGTTGCTTGCAGATCCAGGAACAAACAGTTGGGTAGCAGACAATAGCGCGGCGCACTGGAATGAACGCTGTGGCGCTATTATTTGCAGGAAATATTCGTTTGCATTAAACAGGTAAAAAGACTCGCTTAACCTTATTAATGCATTTTATTGCGTTTATCACAAATCTTATTCCACGGATGTTCCAAGACCAGATCACAAAAGTGCATTCTTGATCAAGCAGCTCGAGGCGCTATGGATGAACAAAAAAAGAAAAAAAAAAAAAAAAAAAAAAACAAAAGGTAAAGTAATTGTTTGCTCCATCCCCATCCCTTACACACCACTACCGGTTTTCGGGCTGTTTGCCGCGTCAGTGAGACAGTAAGATCAGGTTCAGTGAGCCTTGAAACAGTGGATTAAAGGTAAACAAGGTTATACTTGGATGCCAACTGTTATATAGGGTTCGTACAACGAACCACGATGTTCAGACACAGAATCACAAAGTGATTCTTGGTCAAAGCACTCAAGGCGCTTGTGGATGACCAAAGTAATGTGTGTTGCTCACATCCCCATCCCTTACACACC
>JACCGJ010001530.1:0-15407 GCA_013407085.1 Atriophallophorus winterbourni | reverse complement strand
AAGAGCAAAATCAGAATTGAATCCGGCGATACGCTTCGGTAGTTGATCGCACGATGTTGAATATATAACCAGTCGATGGCGAAGAATAAGATCTTTCCGATGACGTTAATCCCTTTGAGAACTTGATGAGGATTAACGGGGCTGTACGTGTAGATCCAATATGGGAAAATCACGATAAATCCGAATTTGCTCGTATTATCGAATACCGCTACGAGAGTGGTATATCCAGAAAGCTGAATTCGAGAGGAGTCCAACAAGGTATAATATGTCCACGCACGTGTAAGTGTAAGAACAGTATATCCTGATTAACAGGAAGCTCAAAATTAATGCGACCGCACGGGCACGATGTGTTGATTTAGAAGGGTTTGCAGCCATATCTCATAAGTTTTCCAGCCAACTATTAGGTGGATCTTTTGTACCCCACCCAGGCAAACGAATACGCCCCACTGAGCCTAGAGTTACGGTGAGTTACTTAATCACAACGCGCCACGCCATGGACTGGTCACCCGACGTTTCTCCCAGGCTCGGCGATTAGAGCGCTGTATGGTAGATGGTGATGAGGCATTCTTAAAACATGACCCAACAATCGCAAATGAGCAAGCATCAGTATTTCTCTCAGTCCTTGGTCTCTTGGTACTAACACCCGCTTGTAGACATCCATATTTGTAACGCGATGCTGCCACCGAATGCGAGCAATCCTACGCAGGCGACGGGTGTCAAAAACAGAAATACAACGCACATCTTCCGCTCGGATAGACTAGGTTTCGCAGCCATAAAGGAGTGTAGCACGCACCACTGCGTTATACACTCGGCCTTTAGTATGGAGTGAAACATCGCGTCGACGCCACAAGTGGCGAAGGTTAGCAAACGCTGCACCCGCTATGCGAACACGATGTGAGATCTCGTCCTCGACACAACCGCCAGCAGATATACAACTGCCAAGGTAAGCAAAGCTGTCGACCAATTCAAGATTGACATCACACAGTTAGATTTGGAATAGAGAGCCGCTCCGGTCCTGAGTAAGTGTTTTAAACTTGCTAGGTGCAAAACACATACCATACCTTGAAGCTTCAAGTGCCAGGCGGTTCAGGGGTTGTTGCGATGTCATCCACATACTCTAGATCGGTAGCTTTCTCATCCGGCAGAAATTCAACACCTGCACCCACCAGACCAGCTAAAGCTTTCCCTAGGACATCGTCCATCGAGAATTTAAAAAGGAACGGCGAGATAGGACAGTCCTGCCGCACCCGGCTAGAGATATTGAACGAGGACGACAACTGTCCGTACGATTGAACCCTGCCCGATGTTTGGCAATATTACGCTTTCAAGATCCAACCATGCTTCTTTGGCACTCCATGTATAAGCAGACAGTGCTAAAGACTTTCGCGACCGATTGAATCGAATGCTGCTTGGATGTCAAGCAATACCACGATCGTTGGTCAACGAAATTCGTGGCATTGCTCCAGTAATTGACGGATTTGGAGGATGCGATCTGTACATCTCTTGACAGATACGAGACCCAGTTTTTTCACATCGGATTCGCTCTTCCAGTTTGGTACTCAACCGGTGAAGCAGGATGGAGGCCAGTATTTTAGGAGCTACTGAAATGAGACTGATACCCAATGATTTTCATAGAAATCGCGCCGCCGCTTTTTGAAAATCGGAGCAGTTTCTGATTCCCTCCCAGGGATCAGAGCGCGCTCCTCAGCCCATATGTTGGCGAACAGCACTTGAAGTTCGCGAACTAGAGCGAAACCGCCATCTTTGAACAACGACGGTACCAAGGCATCAGTACCTGATGCCCTTTGGCGATTAAGGCTGTGGAGTACAGTGTAAATATCTGTTTGAGTCGGAGCCTCGAGAGAAATCGACCATGGGGTACAGTGTTTCGTATTCTCGAAATCAGTGAGTGCAGAAGGCCAGTAAAATTGTACCTCAAAATGTTTTGCTCATCGCACCATGCGCCTGTACATGCTAACAAGTGGCGAACCATCTGATTCACGTATCAGCTCACTGATGCTCGGTCGCCGGCTTCCAGTAGTTTTGATGAGTTGGAACAATTTTCTGAAATTGTCTGCAGCTGCCGCAGATTCCATTTTTGTAGGCTTAGAACTCTACCAACTTACCCTGTCGGTTCTCAAACTGGCAACCAGTTTACGCTTAATAAACCTTCGTGATGCATCATGTATGCTATCAGCAGAAAGCAACCGGAGAGAGAATCCGTAGAAAACCAATGTCGAGCTATACGGGGAGTCAGCCCACAACTATCCAGCGCGGCTGTTTCCAAGGTTTGTATCCCACTCCAGAAAGATGCAAAATCAAAGTGGCCTGAAACTCTCTGAGAACCGCGAGATCATTAAACCTGGCAACAATCAGCTGCCTTACAGCGTTTCCCGCCAAAAACGCACCGAGAGCTTAGCACAGACTAACACATGATCTGACTCGAGACAAGTATACCAATATGAACGGCAATCTTGCACACTCCCTCGCCACGAGTAGCTGATTGCGTGAACAAGGCCGCCGATGGAGATCTTCAGGTGGAGCAGTGACGCTTCGAATGGCGGAAGTTAGTGCTGGCAAGCAAGCTAAGCAACCTTTCGCCGTTGTTATTACGATGACATTCGAAACCAAACCTTCCAACCACGAAATGCTCGTTTAACCCTTTCATGCCTGAATATCTTCTAACCCGAAATAAAATATTTTTCTTCGGAAACGAGTTGCCCAGGGGTGAAATAACACAAATAATATAAAAAGTTTGTGATATTCACATAATTGAGAAAATAACAAAAGGTGACCAATTGGTTACATCCGGCATAAGTCACCAGCGTACGATTTTGGTGACTTCTGCCGGATGTAACATAAAGGTTACATCTATTTAAACGCAACGCATTTCGAAGATTTTCTGATTTATTCCATTTTTTTACATAATGTCTTTGTAGGCATGACTAAGTTTATACTGGAACAAAATTTATAATAACTGAGACTTTTACACGATTTTTATTCGGCTCACAAAACTGCGAATTGTGAGGATACGTTCGAAACCCGTACCAGCACATACTTTCTCTTTCACTGTGGACAAGTCAATGATAATTGCGACAAAGAAGAAAACCACCCTGCAGTTGACAAAATTCTGTATGCCGCCGTGCAAAAAAATTCGAAAAATTCAGTTAGAATTAGCTTAAAATGACTTGCGAAGTTCATGTAAACAAAGGTTACATCCGTCCTGAAAGGGTTAAAGATAGACGCCTACAGTGCATTCATGTCGCCAGCTAGGACAACGATGCCGCTCCTCGATGCAAGTCTAAGGAGTTCTTGTAATCTTCCATAAAACTCATCCTTGTCAAGTTCAGAGCTACAATTAGTCGGTGCATAGGTAGCAACCACAAACAGGTTGCGGGATTGAATGTGAAATCGGCCTTTTTTGCACGAACCCTTAGTCTTACTGCACAAAGACGACTGTCGACTGGGAGCCAGTCTAACAGTGCGGCCTCAGCTCTCTCACTCAAGACGATTCCGACACCAGGTTGATCAGATACCATGGCATCATCATCAGTGGATAAGCGTAGATAGTGTGACTTGTGTCAGTTCGAAGGGTTAGACAAACGCGTAACTGAGCTAGAGTTATGCATGCGTGTTTCCGACAAACAGCACACATCGACATCGAGGCTATCAAGTGTGTGAGCCAAGGCTGAGTGCTGTCCGATGCTAGCTAAAGTCCGTACATTAAACGCCGCATATTTGAACGGTACGCGCGGGCGGAAGAACGCTCTGGGGGCATTCGAAGCAGGCAAAATATTAGATGTGGCTAAATTGGAAGACCTTGATGAACAAGCTGTAGTTCTGTCAGGGCTACCCAAAGAACTACAAAACGGAAAACTGTTTAAAAAAAGTTAGCATGCAATGTGAGGTCATTGAAAGCATTCTGAGCATACTGTTGAACGGCACCATATCTGTATCAGATTGTGAATATATATATATATATATATATTCTGAGCTTACAGCGTGAGGGCACGGGATCCGTCATTTTTACCTGTATTTTCATAGTTGCTTGAGGGCGCGATACTACCCGGTTGCACAAGCACAAATAGGGGATTGGCTTAGGGGCCGCACCCGGAGCCTTTGGCTAAAGAGCCTGAACCACAAGGCCGTGGGTTGAGACTAAGTTTGTCTGACCTCTATCCTTCGCCCTCCTGGTATAAGTAGCTATGCTGGCACCAAGACACACACAACCGTGATAAAACAGAATCTTAAAAGACTAAGAATGGCTGGACCTAAAGGGTTACGGATTCTATAAAAGAACAAGCACAAACAAACCAGGATGAAGTACCTAGACCTCAAACGGAACAATCATTTAATAAAATTTCGGAAACGAGTAGAGCGATAACAAAATGACTGTTTCGTTGCAACTGTCACCGGCATGCATCATAACTAGCTTTTCTTATCACTTTACTTGACAACATACAAGACCAAACAAACACTTCAAAAAGCTGGTTACTGCAAGACAGCCACTGAACACGATTTGAGACATCCTGAATCGTAACTAGCTACAGCAATACATGACCGCGGGCACCCCAGCTCAGAAGACCTTGGAAAGATCATTACCTAGGGGCTTTTAGTCATGGGATGGGTTTGAGCGCCACGAGATCTACTCTAATCAGGATGCGGGGTCAATGGGGGTGAAATGTGTCGTGGTGAAACAGTCACGGTATAGCAGCTTCAGGCCCTGAAAGTATATTAGCTGGCGTGCACTGTATAAGTGTGCGGCCCTTTGCCTGAACAGGCTTGTGATTTCATCCACACAATCAATAAGTTGAGATGAGCTTGCCGATTGAATTGATGCTAAACACTAGAAGTTTAAGTCCCACTTTCTAGTCATTGGCTGACGTGACGTGGCGTGACTCTGTGCAAATTGAGCCACGAGCTTTGAAGAGCGATCGAGCTGTTCCAATTCGCTGTATTCGAAATATGAATAGAGGATTGAGAGAGATCATGCATCTAGTCAGAAAATTGCATACACGTTGTGGTAGGTTACTCGATTGAGTCAGTGCACCGCAGCGATATCTCCAGGTCGTTTATATTATTATTATTATTATTATTATTATATTTGCACAATCTGATACAGATATAGTGCCGTTCAACATAAACAATTAGATGTACAAAGCGAGAAGGGGGGTACAAAGCGTTGTCATCGGCATCGTTGAACGTAGGCATGATACTACCCGGTTGCCTACACCGAAGTAGGGGAGATTTCGTTTAGGGGGTCCCACCCGAGCCTTTACCCACAAGGCAGTGGAGCGAGAGGGGTTCGCACTTATCGGTGGCCGGTGACCGACGAAGCGGTTCATACGCCCTTTTCTGGGAATTTCCAGTTCGGAGCCCGATAACCCCGTTGATAGGTTGGTGACTTCAGTTTTTGTCTGTGCACCATACAATGTCCTTGGATAGGACAAGGGGCAGTGACTTTTGAAGCGGCGAGTCACATCCGCCGCGTCGTGATGTCATCATTGGATTTTTGTGGCTTTTTATAGGGAGAACGCTTGCCAGGCGAAAACCCACCATACCCTCAGACACCACCGCCGAACCTTTCGCTGAGCTCAGAGAACCGAGCCCACCCAGCTGGCACCACGTGGAGGTATTTCGGCAAGCCAGGTCGTGGAAATACCCAATACAGTCACCGCGTGAATACCTTCAGTGATTAGACTCCGGAATTCGAGCTAATAACGACATTGATCCAAATAAAACACAAATAAACGAAGCTGCGTTAAATTTTATTCCTCAGATTAATCAAGTACACTACTTTATAAAATCTGTATATACACGGGTTGCCTTGTATCGAAAACGACTAGAAAGAGTCTTCCGCCGACAGGATAGAAAGAGCGGATGTTTCCACCGCAGGCGCATCGTACATGAGTTCACACAAATTTCGTAAAAACCGGTCGATCACTTCCAATGGGGGCGCACGGTCACTCACAGCGGACAAGTCAAACTGCAAACAGAAGGGGAAACACTGGGAACAATCAACACAGTTAGCTAATCGTGTGATGGAAAGAGAATGGATTTGACAAAAAAAGCCAAGTCTCAATCGCCTGGAACGATTCGAGTGAATGGAGGAAATTCAACGATGAATTATGGTGTCAGAACCACATGTTTTTATCAGTAAACTCATCATCAAAGAGCAGCATTACACCGGTAGCGCGTACCGAAGGCTTAACTGCCACACAACCATGAAAAGGTAAAAGCCTAAAATGGGGAAGGGTGGGACTTAAATTGCTACGGAATCTATAGAAGAGTAAACACAAACAAACTGGGTAGAGGTGCCTACACCGCGAATGGAACATGCATTCAAACAAGTTTCGTGAACGAGTAGAGCGACATCAGCATGGCAGCTTCCTTGCGGCCTTTACTGTCATGCACATAAACAGCTTTTCGCTCACTCCGCTTGACAACATACAAGGTAAGCAAACACTCCCAAGAAGATGCTTAGTGCAAGACCGCCATTGAAAACACGGTTTCTGACATATCTGTAACACCATTGCGATATTGATCGCGGGGAACACGCGTCCTAGTGAGGGTTTTTAACTGCCTATGCCAGGTACGGTTTGGCCTCCCGAGATTTACGCCAATCAGGATGTGGCGTCGCAAAAAAAGAATCTGTTTCGGAAGTCGGTGGTCCGGCATCCGTAAAACGTGACCTAACCAGCGTAACCTATGCAGATTGATTTGCTTCTCTATATCAACATTACTACCGAGCAACTTAATTCGGAGAGCATCGGTAAACACCAACGGACCAGCTACGTAGCGTACGCCCTGCACTGTCACAACTGTATCACTCCACATGATGTGGCGCATGGTGAGGCCCCGAAACACAAGCGGTTCTGAATACGAGTACGTCTACAAGATAAGCGATAGAGACGACTACATATCGCGTTACATACGCTCAATATTTTCCCATGATAGAATAATAACATTTTGTTTACGTAAACGTTTGATCGATTACGCGATAAGATCTCTTTTCACTGACAGTGATAAAAAGCAAACTACTTCACATTCTACAGAATAAAAGCTGACGCAAGATACACAACCCCATAACCATGACAACAAAAAGCTTTGGACATGAATGCGGGGTGCGTGAAAGAATAGCGGTGTTGGTGCAATTATGTATTTACGTCACTGGACTTGCCCACAATGAAACATACCTGTATTATCATCGAGAGAATATTTTTTAATTATAAATCGTGTACACGATCATCTAGAAGGAACAGCATCAAAACCGTTGCCCTATTGGGGAATGTGGGAAATATATTCATAACACTCATAGTATGCACATCGACCACTAATCCCGTTCATGCCTACGTGACCGAACACCACCTAGGCTTACCATAGACCGTAGAGTCAAATGGTGAAATCAGAGGTGGTGGGTTGGATGCTCATTTGGTATGACGAAGCTTATGCTGTGTCAGAAGCGAAACGTTACCCAAAACCTGCTCTAACCGATTGCACTCAAACCTCATTTGCATTATGAATACACGATCGGTTTCGAACTTATTCAAACTTCGTTTCTCATGCTGCAAACTTACTTTACTTTTATTTTTGTGCGACTATCTCCTCCTGGAGGATGAGTCGGCTTCAATGAAGGTTCTTAGGGATTTGGGTACAAAGCGGCGTCCCCAGCACCACTCGGCGTTTGTTCGAGTCAGCTTCTCTAGCCTTTGCACAACTAAGTGCGACCTGCAAGGCAGCAGGGAGTTGCCAGAAAAAGGTGGTCTACCAGACTCTGTTCCAGGTTTTTCCTCAGGGTTTTCTCCCGAAGCCTTTCCCGCGATCAGGTATCCCGCAAGGCAGCGGAGGTTGAAAATCAGGGTTTTCCTTCCCTTAGATGAAATGCCCTCCCAGGCTAACGAGCTACATCTGCCCGAAGCAAACTGGTTTTCAGGCGCCAGTCACTCGCCCACGCCCGTTCTCCTGTTGGTAGAAGCAGTTCCGCCGGGCTCGGAGAGCCACTCGTGCAGGCCAGAAGCTGGACTTGGTTGTCAAGTGCTTATTATCAGGGTGACAAAACCATGGTCCGCTGGCGCAACATTAAGGAATATCAGGACACGTTGGGTTACAATCAACGGGTATGACTGAACTGTGAACCAGGGCGCAAGTAGAGCAGACAAACGAAGGTAAATGCTCCCATATGGCGTGCGTCTTAAACAGCCTCTGACAACCAAAGCCCAGCTCCTGGCCTGCATGTGGCGGAACTGCTTCTACTGACAGGAGAAGGGGCGAAGGCGGATGACTGGCGCCTCAAAACCAGTTTGCTCCAGGTAGATGGAGCTCGTCATCCTGGGAGGGCAGTCCATCTAAGGGAAGGAAAACCCTTATTCCAAACCTCCGCTGCCTTGCGGCATACCCGATTGCGGGAAAGGTTTCGGGAGTGAACCCTGAGGAAAAATCCTTGCTGCCTTGCAGGTTGCACCTGGTCGTGCAAAGGCAGAAGAGGCGTACTAGAACAATCGCCGAGGCACTTCAAGAGAGGCGCAAGAACCCTCAAAATGGTCACCGGCTCTCGTGAAGGAAAAAAACCGCTGCCTTGCGGGTAGACTTTTGAGTCAAAGGCTCCGGGTGGGGTCCCCTAAGCTAACCCCCTACTTCGGCCTTGGCAACCGGGTAGTATGTCGCCATCAACAAGAACCATGAAACCTACATTTTTCTTTCATCATGTACCCTTTTCATGGTATACTTGTTGGCACATCGTCTGTAAAGACTTGTGTAATAATAATAATAAATAATAATTATTCGTCACACGTATGTATGCTATCACTTGCATGATCTAGACGAAGTGCCACACAGTCATAGACTGCACGTGAGCTAAGATACTGTAAGGTCGCCCAGGCCATAATAATGGCTTGGCTGGATCATCTTGAGGAAAGCTGAGGCGATAGTTATCACTGTGTATAGACAGAACCAGAAACGATTATTTCGCAATCTTTTACTACCTTTGCATATTTTCGGCTTGCATGGATGTGCAATCGCATAGTACTCCTGTGCGCTAGCGGCAGCATTCTGAAACAGGCCGGAGTATTACTAGCATTTCTAATTTCTTCCTTATATCTGTCTAGGCATAAGCAACCTGACAGTATTTAAGTCCACGTGCTGCCTAACTGTGCAGCAATTTGGTTGGATCAGGCTTGTGGTTTTGTACACATTTACCAACATCAGCAACTAGGAACCAGCATAACTAATATCATCTGACTATTTTCTCGTTTATTGCTTGTTATTGATGCGAGCCATTTTGATTTGTTTCACGTATGAATTGTAGCGCTTGATTTGAAATAGCGAAACGAAAATCCTTTGTTCAAATTAAGCGTTCTGTAGGTGAAAAAATGAGTCAGTGACAAAAAGCGAGAAGCTAACTATTTTTGTTTACAAACGGGTGAGATCGAATTTGAGAACGGATCATACGCAAACGTACCGTCACCACGGGAATGTCAGGACTGGTGTTTTCGTAAGCCGAAAGTAACGTTTTCAGGGGACGGCTGACAAGAAAATCTCGCCCAGCGCAGACAAAACAAACGGCCACTTTCGAGGTATCTGACAGCGATGAAAACAAATCAGCCAGTTAGCGAAGTTAGTTCAACATGCATTTGTTTGGTTACTAAAAAGAGTTTTAGACGATCAATAAAAATGACTACAACAAAAAATGTAATTTCAAAGTCGTTGCATCTGGGATGATAGTGAGGATGGGTCACACAAACAGCTTTCAGCCGGCGCACGCTTCGAAAAGCCTTAGACAACATCGTCCCGTAAACACATTACAAAAGCACCTGTAGGGATGATGGTGATGAGACAGAACCTGCCAGTTATTAGTTACCGTATGGTATGACGTGGTATGAAAGCACAAGCCTGATCCAGGTAAAGTGCCGCACAGTCACAGACTGCACGTAGGCTAAGATACTATCAAGTTGATCAGGCCCAGACAGATATAAGGGGGGAATAGAAATGGTAGCGAGACTCCAGCGTGTTTCAGCATAAAGCTCATTACTGTTGGCCAATCAATTTGGCACGATGTTAGCCGCACAGCACAGAAATGCTGCACGATGGCACATCCATGCATTATGTAGGTATGAAGTCAGAAGCCCGGAATCAGGCAAAGTGCCGCACAGTCATAGACTACACGTGGGCTTAGATACTGGCAGCTTCCCGTGGAAAAAGACATGAGTTAATGATAGCGAAACTCCAGTGTGTTTACGAGTGTAGCTCATCACCCCTCGACAAATCAATGAGGCAGTGTTAGCTGCGCATCACCGAAGTAATGCGTGATTGAACTGCCGTGTACAACGTTAGTTCATCAAAGGGGATAAAAAGCTTCGTTCAAGCGAACCCTAGCTTGACGAACGGACCGATTTTCGAAAAGGAATTTGAGGAAAAACCTAAGACAAAGTTGTGCATAAAGTCATGCAGACAAATAGCTAGTGTACCGCGTTTTATTTTTTTCGTCAAGTCCCAGTTCTAGGCTGAAGAGGTGTGCGTGAACATGTTGTGCCGGGACAAATGTCTCATTCATACTGTTCTATTGCTGCAGGACACGATCAGATATCGGTTCTCTAAGCGACCATGATAAGAAAAAGCAAGTTGGGGCCATGGGAATTACAATCTTAGACTACACCAAATAGTGTTGTCAGGAATTTAGACACAAGCACGAGTGCCAAAACAACACACACTGCATTATGGGTGTCGATTTTTTTTAAAAATATTCAAGTCTGAACAATTGCATCACCCGAAACGCAACGCACAAACAGCTTTATGGGTAGTGTATACTAGATGCAGTCGAGGACTAATAACCATTTTCAAGTAGAGAGTAAGCAAGGTCTACGCTTCGGGCAGATGGAGCTCGTTAGCCTGGGAGGACATTTCATCTAGGGGAAGGAAAACCCTGATTTTAAACCTCCGCTGCCTTGCGGGATACCCGATCGCGGGAAAGGCTTCGGGAGAAAACCCTGAGGAAAAACCTGGAACAGAGTCTGGTGGAACACCTCTTTCTGGCAACTCCCTGCTGTCTTGCAGGTCGCACTTGGTTGTGCAAAGGCTAGAGAAGCTGACTCGAACAAATGCCGAGTGGTGCTGGGGACGCCGCTTTGTACCCAAATCCCCAAGAACCTTCGTTGAAGCCGACTCATCCTCCAGGAGGAGATAGTCGCACAAAAGTAAAGTAAAAAAGTAAGGTCTACGCACGGACTTCTGTATTGCATGGATAACACACTGCTAAATTGATTTGCCACCAGTAATGAGATGCATGGAGAAACGCGCTGAATTCTCGCTGCCACTCCTACTTCACATACTTGTATACGCCTGTGCAAACTGACAGTATCTTAGCTCACGTGCAGTTAGGTAGTTGGCCTGACTTGGCTTCTGTTTTTATATAATACAATAGAAACAGACTAATGTTTTCTCTACGCATAATTTATTGCATTCGGTGGTGAACTGCGAATGGATACATACCGTATTCCCGCAGCCATAATTGAAGTACCAAACGTCTCTCTATGATGACAGCATCTCAGTTGTCAAATATGCAATGGATCTATTTTGTTTTGCGACTACTCATGAGTACCAAGTCCTTTGAAATAATTACAAAGTTGATTACAACGGTCCACGTTGGAATCAGTGGACTCGAGTTTCGCTCTTATTTGAGCTCATCAGCAGTGCATATCCTGTCTCGGGACGGATTCCAACTCAGGACCATCACCACTGGAGTCTCGCGCCTTACGCCCTGAGCTACCGTACACGGTTTGATCGATCGCGATGAATCATTTACGAATGTTTCTCCAGACTGGGACAATCGAGTAGCGTCATACGCCCGACTAGTCGAGGAGCCCGCAACATTTATTGTGGTCATCCAACCAATCTGATATCCTTGTCAGGTTTTCCCATCAGGAAGTGTGATCTAGCTCTGACACGTTGATTCATATGTCAAACATCATGTATCCTGACTGAATGATGAAAAATTGATGAGTGAAAAAGCCTGCACTTACTGCGACTTCGTGACGAATCGGCGACAAAAACGATATCTGAAAAGCATAAAGGGTGCTCTGTGAGTATTATTATTATCAAGGAACGGAGGAGAGTAAGAAATTGATCTATCGAAGATAAAAGGATTGCCAGAGAGCAGTTAATTCAGTAATCATTCCTTCGGTTCACCGTGAGCAACACATTTGTACGGATATGCAATCATGCAGTAGGTTCGCATTACGCAGTGGAAAACGTGCTTAATTCATTTACCACCGGTGAAAACACAGTAGAGTTTCAATGTAATTGAATCTTTTTTTTATATTTTTCTAGGCACATGCAGCCTGGTATGAATGAAAGCACAAGCCTGACCCAGGCCAAGTGCCGTACAGTCAGAGACTGCACGTGGGCTAAGATACTGTCAGGTTGCCCAGGCCTAGACAGAGGGGGAAATAGAAATGGTAGTGAGACTACAGTGTATTTCATCATCTAGCTCACTACCTCTGGCCAATCAATTTAGCACGATGTTAGCCACACAGCACAGAAGTGCTGCACGATTGCACATCCGTGCACAGGCAGCCTAACGGTATAGTAGCCCACGTAGGGCATATGTCTATGTGACACTGCGTGGATCTGGCTTGTTTTCTGTATGTATGAAAGCACCAGTCTGATCCAGGCAAAGTGCCACAGTCTCATAGACTGTACGTAGACGGAGATGCTGTCAGGTTACCCATGCCTAGACAGATATGATCAAAGAAAATGGAATAGCAATAGAACAAAAATAGCAGTGAGCGTGTTTTCGCACGCAGATTACTAGCGGTGCTAAATCAATTTGGCACAGTGACAGCAGCACGATTGCACCCTCGTGATTTGTGTCCCCCACTTTACATCCAAGAACACATCACAAGCCTGGAGCCACGCGGAAAGCCACACGTGGGCAATGATAAGACACTTTGGCCAGGTGCAAACGGGTAAACGAATGACTGGACACAGCTTCTCCCTGCACGGATGTGCAATCGTGCAGCATTTCTGTGCTGTACGGCTAACATCGTGTTAAAGTGATTGGCCAACGGTTGTGAGCTGAAACACGCTGGAGTCTCACTACCATTTCTATTCCCCCCTCATATCTGTCTAGGCCTGGGCAACCTGACAGTATCTTAGCCCACGTGCAGTCTCTGACTGTGCGGCACTTTGCCTGGACCAGGCTTGTGCTTTCATACACAGCTTCTCACTAGTGCAATCGATTTATCCATACAGTACAGAACGATGGCCCATCCATGAACCAGTAAATAGACGGAGACATAGTAATGACCTTGCGAATTTTAATACAACCATGCCTTGCCAATTTGCCGAGGGGTGGTAACGAGAAGGATGAACAAGCGTTATTCGAAAATATTCCAAATTTCAGCTCCGTGCTACTCTATGGATCGGAAACCTGGCGAGTGACAGCAAAGTCTTCTGGCCGCTTGCAATCATTCCACAATAATTGCCTTCGTCGAATTATTGAGGTAAAATGGCCATAAAAGATAAGGAATCAAGACCTGTGGCAGATGGCTCCTGAGGACCCGATCGCCCAGCAGATCAGTAGAAGAAAGTGGAGATGAGTTGGGCACACCTTGCGGAAACCTTATGACATCACGCGTCATGCTCTGGTATGGAACCCAATCGGGAAGCGCTCGTGTGAAGAGGAAATCCGCAAGTGTGGACTTAACTGGAACGACATCAAACTGGCTGCTATGGACAGACCAAACTGGAGGCAAGTTGCCGAGGACCTATGTTCCTCCAGGAACTCAAGGGATTAAATCAAGTAAGTCAAGTTGATGTTTAGTACAAAAAACGTTACACAATCACGAAGACATTACCGCTAAAGATAAAACGTAACATATCAAGGAGATAAATGTTTCAGCAATGTTCAATGATAACAACATTTGGTAGCGATATCGTTGAGCGAATAAGACAAATGATCGCCGATAAAGTGACGATCTAGATGTATCGGTCAAGTGGTGATTTAGCTATTTGGTTTAGCAGTGAGCGGTAAGCATATTACAATGTGAACAACAGAAAGAAAAGCGTTGTTTCAAAATGATTTTTAAGATAGAAATTGCGTGAGAAGAAAACAATTTTGGTGCAACGACTTATTATCGCATAGTCTTATAAAAGAAGCACGGGAAAATTTCAGGAGAGCAGTACAACAGATGAAGCAAGATACAAGAGATGGTAGAGTGAGAAATCATTTTGGGTCTAACGTAAAAAGAGAGCAACGACGGAACGCTTAAAATGAGTTGCACTTGTGAGCCACTGTTCGAGAAGCTTGGCAAAACCAACCTGTAGATAGGGCTAAACCAATAGTCATGCAAAAACAGTGGCTTACAAGTACAACTTGTCCATCATTTCTCTAATGTTTCAAGGCATGATCAGACTGTTCCTATCTGATGCAGGCAAACAGCACGAAACCGCTCGTGGGATGTGGGATGGACAATTATTATTATTATTATATTTGCACAATCTGATACAGATATAGTGCCGTTCAACATAAACAATGAGATGTACAAAGCGAGAAGGGGGGTACAGAGCGTTGTCATCGGCATCGTTGAACGTAGGCATGATACTACCCGGTTGCCTACATCGTTTAGGGGGTCCGACCCCGAGCCTTTACCCACAAGGCAGTGGAGCGAGAGAGGTTCGCACTTATCGGTGGCCGGTGACCGACGAAGCGGTTCATACGCCCTTTTCTGGGAATTTCCAGTTCGGAGCCCGATAACCCCGTTGATAGGTTGGTGACTTCAGTTTTTGCCTGTGCACCATACAATGTTCTTGGATAGGACAAGGGGCAGTGACTTTTGGAGCGGCGAGTCACATCCGCCGCGTCGTGATGTCATCATTGGATTTTTGTGGCTTTTTAAAGGGAGAACACTTGCCAGGCGAAAACCCACCACACCCTCAGACACCACCGGCACCCTCAGACACGATCATCTAGAAGGAACAGCATCAAAACCGTTGCCCCTATCGGGGAATGTGGGAAATATATTCATAACTCTCATAGTATGCAGATCGACCACTAATCCCGTTCATGCCTATGTGACCGAACACCACCTAGGCTTACCAGAGACCGGGACAAGTTTATCTCTACTAAGATAGCTAGATTTAATTATTGATTCCTGGATGTACAAAGCATTCCATTGCGATAAGACTGAAACGTAACGTGGTGCGATGGTTTGAGTACCTCTATGACCCATTTTATTGATTGTATTTGACAATCAATGAAACGTCCCAAGTTGAATGACGCGCAAAATCCCCAGGTATATTAGAACCCAACGAGGATTTGTCTATAAAAGCGGTACTGTATTGAGGCAATCAAATATAGTAAAAACATACCTCAATGGTTGGGGTTAACCGGGTCAAAATCCGTGTCAATGTCA